>WOUH02000012.1:3850151-3866149 GCA_009936405.2 Stevia rebaudiana
AACCTACGAAATCCCTTAAAATTCTACATATATGATCTTGGCAACCCCACTGTTTAATATGAAGCTTCGCCACTGGTGTGAAGCATAACTAATTAACCTAACGTGCAACGCTTTTCTATGTAGTTCTAATATAACACCCAAAAAACCCGCTTTTGTATGTAGTTTTAACATAACACCCAAAAACCAACTAAGACGTTAACCCACTTTTGTATATGGACAACTGTATGAACTTCTAAGTAGTAATCTATTTTAGACTTTGTATCTACACCATTTATCTCTTAAAACATTTCTAAGCGAGCCATCCATTGCTAAATGCATTTTCCAAAGGAAGATCAGAAAGCAAAAATCAACAAATCCGCCGCAACGCGCGGCAAAAGGCTACTAGTTAAAACAAAATAGATAAGTAAAAAAACTTGGAAATTGACCCTCTTCGAATGGTGATAGACTTGAAATCACAAACGTCTTGGCTGGTACTCTATAGGACTTAGTTATGTTATTGAATCCATTATCCAAGCCCAACATCACATACATATGAAACAAACTATTTTAAAAAAATGGGCCATATCCAGTTTAGGGCCCAAGGCAAGTGCCTTTTTTTACATAGTTGGCCGGCCTGATTAGATACAAGTTGATTGTTAATAACTAGCAGGTAATGTTAAAACTTTAAAGATTTGATGGATTGAAAAAGCTAAAAAAAAAAGATATTTAATAATAAATTAATGTAGTTAGTTTTAAAGACATGTTATACTTGAGTTTCTATATATTAGTTTGAAGCATAAAATAAATTATTTTAAAAAATAAAATAGTATAAAACTTTTCATAATTAAAGCTAGCTAGCACAAGGTACACCTTCTGGAACTTTGATATATGTTGTTATGTGCATGTATTTTTTTTTATGTCGCTTCACGTAAGAAATCAGACAAATTTTATAAACCTAAACAACACTCTAATACTAAATACCCGAACTTTAAAAAACTAAACAACACTCCAATACTAAATACTTTTAGTTGATAAGCATATGTAACCACAAAATATACTTAGTACTCTAGAGAAAAAAAATTCATGAGAAAAAATGCCACCCTATGAAGACGTTTGTTGCTCACATTTTTTTTTTCTGTTATCCAACCAAATTTTAAAATTCATAAAGAAGTGACATTTTGTATTGTGCTTATTTACTAGTAATTTAGTAATCTACTATTCAGAATTACATACGGATAAACTATACTTGTGACATGTTAATACATGGATAACCTAACTTTCCAATTTCGAGTAAACAATGTCGTTTGCGTAAACTGACAACCAACACAGATAGATCCAAACGGGGACGATGACGGATTCTCTGATCCGATCACTAGTTGAAGCCATTCATTCCACTCCGACTCAGGCCGTCCTCTACTTCTCCGGCGGTGCTTCTCAGGTCAGTCCGTACAATCAACCGCCACCATGTCATAAATCCACGCATACTATTCGTCCTCACTTACGTTTTATCTCTTCAATTCAGGCGTTAGGCTGGTTAGCATCAGTTCCTGGAGCTTCAAACACACTTCTGGAAGTTATTGTTCCGTATTCTAGAATGTCGATGATCCAGCTGCTTGGCAAGGTACGCGGATTTTGTGTAAAATTGAACATCGGAAATGATTCTGTAACTTAGAGTTTGGAGCTCAGAGAGTAATTGATGTATAGGTTTAGATAGTTTTTGTAATTTTACGCTTGAAAAGTTTTAATTTGTTAGCAGGTGCCTGTTCAATTCACTAGCAAGGAAACTGCTGAAGATATGGCGTTAGTGGCTTATAATCGGGCTCTAAAGCTCTCTAAACCAGGTAATTGTTATATTAATTTTGTGCTCATAGAAAAATATCAAGTATCTCATGTGTATTTTATGTGAATCAGTGGATGATTGCTAAATTTGTGATGATTATTGAAGTTTGTCACTAGGATGAAATTGAAGCATTGGTGGTAGTTATATTATAAAGAATAAATGATATAATATAACTATATAAGAAAACTTCGAATTTATGTTGTTCAAAGACATCAAGAAAGAAACAATTTCACATTACCTCTATGCTATACATAATTTTTTGTTGTATCTATTTTAAGACTAAAGGGACAATCAATTAATTATTTGTGTGACCTTTTTTATATGTTTGTTTATCTTCTTTGCTGCTTTGGATTAATTTAATTTTAGAAAAGATGCAACCTCTAAGATACCTCGTGCTTTTTTCCTTCTATAGGTTCTCCAGTGTTGGGTGTGGGATTTACAGGTTCTTTGGCTACCATGCATCCAAAACTCGGGGATCACAGGTATATATACACATATATATCATATTTAGGTGTATACGAAGAGTAAGTTTGTTTAAAGAAAGATTCATATGATCTGCTTTAGTAATTCTTACTTCTGAGTTCTAACAAGCTTTCTTGATTGAGTAAATTAAATTGACCAAAATAAGTTTTGTCAATCTTCTAAATCAGTCTTAAATATATATATAATAATATATAATTTCACTGAGCTATGTTTACAAACTAAGTTCCTAATTAGGATACTTTCAACCATATCTCATAGCCGCATGGATTTATTTGGTACATTTTATTTAATAGATTGAATAATGCTCTAATTTGTGTAATCATTCAGTATCTTGTTTTTTGTATAGGTTTTACTTGTCAACGCGGACTTCTAACCGTCTATGGTCTTCATCGGTAACTTTGTCAAAGGTAAGGTTTATTTTATGTTAGGGGTAAAATGGACCGTTTCAGTTTGTGTATTTTTGTCACGATAACAATTTGCAACCGCTTCTTGAGTAACAGGAATTTTACCAAATTTATACTATAGGAACCTATGATTAAGAGTTATCTTAATCTTTAAAAATCTATTTAATTTCAAATAGGGTCATTGCAGGGGTTGAGAAGTCGAGAGCAAGAAGAATGGGTATCAAGCCAAGTTTTACTTAAGGTAATATTAATAATAAGAATTGAGTTGCATCTATAATACTATTTCGGATGATGGTTAATATCAACCGTCAGTTTTGCAGTCGTTTCTACCAACTGATACAATCCCTAATTAAACTTAGCCCTTCACGTTTACTTTCTCAAATAATAACAATATTAATTTTGATATTTATGTCGCTAACTTCAGATAGAAGGAACATATCATAAGGAAATGCTTAACTAGCTCATCTTGACAATTACATTATTACTCAGTTATAAAATGTCTATAAAGTGTGCTAATTTACCAAGTTACCAATACAAGCTTGTTTATTTATTGACAAATTAACAATAATTGCGTTGGTGGAATATCATTCATAATTGTATTCTGATTATAATACATTTACTTGGTAGACTTTTAAGTAAATAAACTACCAAAAAATTATTGTAATATGATATGAATGAATTGATTGCATCTCTTTATTCCATTCAATGATATCTATATAGATACAATGAGATCATATATATTAGAATAAGATAAACATTCTAAATTACAAAATACATTTGAATCAACTATGTATCATTCTATCTATCTTTGACTCTAATAAAGACGCAATACACTATTCACGTTTTAAGACATATGCAACAGACATTTTTGTAACCTATAATGGATACATACTTTCCGTTTCTTACCAAAGCATGCAACTTTTTATGCATTCAATGTATAAAAATGTCCAATTTTTTTAACATATTGCAATAATTGGTTAGAACTTAGAAAATTGCTTATATTGGTAAGTAATAAATATTTTGCATGAAATGGCTATTAAAAAATCTGTTGCATATACTGGAAAAAGGTGAATAATACATTGCATTTTCTGACATTACATAAATTACTTAAACAATACTTACAGATTTATAATAGTTATAATATACCAAGGCTAAATGTGCCATTCATGGAACCTAAGACTTACCGCAAAATACTTTTGAAATGTAGTGATTTATATGTTTCACATACTAATTAACTTTGTTAATTTCGAAAAACTAAAAAAATAATAATAATATAACTTTGGTATTTTTCAGATGGGTGGTTGTGCTTTATGTTCATTTATAAACAACTAAAACTGTTTTTTTTTTGCTACAGGCGATTGCAGATGCTTGTAACGTTTCAAGTTCAACAACGTTTGATTCAGATTTAACTGAACATGAAACTCCTGCTGTAAGAATACAATCCTTTGATGAAGATCAAGAACTAGAACAATTAATAGATGGCAAAATATGCTTCAAAATTTATCCATTTTCAACTGGTAAGGCTCAATAAGTGTTTTCCTGAATAAAATATAAAAAAATAATATATTCATTTTGTCTTCTGTTAATCTTTATTATGAAGTCAGTGTTTTGTAGGGACACAAATTCCAAGTGGAGAAAGAAAAGTAATTCTTTCGGGCTCGTTTAACCCTCTACATGATGGTCACCTTAAGCTGCTGGAAGTTGCAATGAGGTATGTTGACCAGTGGTTGACTTTCTCTTATAAAATTGATTTCTGTTTAAATGTAGGTAGAAGTTCTATATTTTTTTTATTAAATATTGTTTTCATCAAAATTATAACATATGATTAATATATGCAGCCTCTGTAGTGACGGTTATCCATGCTTTGAATTATCTGCAATAAATGCAGACAAACCACCACTAACTGTTTCACAGATTAAAGACCGCGTTAAACAATTTGAAAAAGCTGGTGAGTCCGTTATCTTTACATTTAGGGCTGTAAACGAACACGAACGAGCCTTGTTCATGTTCGTCTGTTAAGCATTTAACTTGTTCACCAACGGATTACGAACGCTAACCGAACAAAATTCTTGTTCGTGATCGTTCATTAAGGATTATATGTGTTCACGAATGGTTCATGAACGCAAACGGACATATAGTATTTTAAAAAATAATAATCAATATTCTTAATTTTAAACATAAAACTTATTAATCACTTTAAATAAATAAAAAGTTAAAACATTTTATATAAAAATCATAAAACATAAAAACATTTTATATAAAAATCATAAAACATAAAAATAAAAAGTTTTTGTCAACTTGAAATAACAATTATAAACATAAAAACTTAAAATAATAAACTAAACATTAAAAATTTAAAAATATAAACACATTTAATGAATGACGTAAACAAACGAACACAAACAAACACCTTACCGAACATTCACGAACACAAATGAACGAACGTGACCTCTGTTCATGTTCGTTTGTTTAACTACACGAACGCCATTTCTTGTTCATGTCTGTTCATTTATTAAAAGAACAAACACAAACGAACTTCCCGACGAACGGTTCACGAACTGTTTTAGTCGAACGTTCAGTTCATTTACAGCCCTAATTACACTATTATACATTTTTTTAAAATTTGTACCAGATTAATATGTAAAATGGCATAAATTGTGTGTTTTCAAATGCAGGAAAAACAGTTATTATTTCAAACCAACCATATTTCTACAAAAAAGCAGAGCTTTTTCCTGGTAGTGCTTTTGTAATCGGTGCTGATACTGCTGCAAGGCTTATAAATGTAAAAACTTTTTTACAATTTTTTTTTCTTTTCCTTTTTAAAAAAAATATTATACTTAATTTGTTTTTTTTTCAGCCTAAGTATTATGGTGGCAGTTATGAGAATATGATAGAGACACTTCTTGGATGTAAAAGAACAGGATCCAGTTTTCTTGTTGGCGGTAGGAACATGGATGGTGTTTTTAAGGTTTGACCACATTACATGAATCTTAATTGAAACGGAAATTTCACATATTTTTATAACGGTATTAAAGAATAATATTGATGCAGGTTTTGGATGATTTTGACATCCCGAATGAGTTAAAAGACATGTTTATATCAATACCGGTGGATAAGTTCCGAATGGATATTTCATCAACCGAAATAAGGAAAAGGCAAGGATAATATACTCACACTAGTCCAGGTTACTTTTCTACATTTGTTGATGAATCTTTTTATAGTTATTAATATTATATATTAACTTTATATCCTTGGTGCAAACAGATTTATGTCAAAAACTGCAATTAAAGTTGTATACTTTGTTTTCTATGGTGGTAATTGTGTCTATTTGGCTCGTGGTTAAAATCGTGTAACCTAAACACGACGTGTGTGTCTGGTGTGTCACTTATTTATGTAACTGAGTCAAACGGGTTGGGTGGGTTAATAATAAATGGTTAAACGGGTTGGGTTGTGGGTTGACCTTGTAAAATATTATTTTTTTCATTCTAGTTTTATGCATGTTGATAGGTTGACTTTTTTAATTTATTAGAATAATAGGTTAAAGGGTCAACCTGATCATGACATGTTTACTTGAACAAATAAACGTTCAACTGATACGTTTTTATGGGCACAATCGATTCATGCAGATCAATTGGAGTACAAATTTGCAGCCATCTTGTGAAATGTTCCTTATGATCTATTTTGGATAGTAGCATGCTAAAAGCCTTTTTATGAAATATTTAGTCATCACACGATAAAGGTCTTTTAATGGGTTAAATAAATCAAATATCAGAGTTACCACACATGTAATATATGTTATTTATTTATTTTTATCTTAATTATACATATAAGAAATATCTGTTATGTAATTCTATAATTTATTTGATAAGTGTTGTATTTATAATAAATAAAAACCCGTTTAGGATTGTGAGCCTAATTAAGAGTGATAGATGAGCTTGTTTAAACTTGGTTTGATAATTTGAAAAAACTTAGGTCTAGATAAGACCAACTTATTTTGAACCGTATAATTTAATGAGTCCATATGTAAATTTTTTTAACCCAAATCTACCCAATTGTTGAAGAATAGATAATCTCATAATCATTACCAGTTACCACCTCTCTATTTGGGCATTAATTTCTCTATCTATAAATTTCCTTAGATAATTTTAATCACAACTTGTAACCTATAAGAGCATTCACATTAGCTTCTCTATCTCCATCTTTATAAATCACTTAAAATAATAATTCTCTCTCTTCCGTTCAATTAAATAATACTTTTTAATACCCTTATCATTATATTTTCTCTCTCATCCACTCACAACTACTTTCCTATTTAATAAAAAATTACTTTTTTCAAAATTATTATCTTTTCTTTCTTCTATTCAATTTACAAAATTACTACATTTTCTCTCTCCTATTCTCTATACATAGGGAATCTATCATTTTCTCTATATTTCTTCACTCACAATCATTTTCAATAAATCTTTATAATACAGAGAATACACTCACACCAAATTTAGAGAACCTAATGTGAATGCTCTAATGTCATGAAACACATTAAAGTAAGTAGCATATGATTAGCATCATGTCACATTTATACGAACTTGAGCTTCTACATAAATCACTCCCAAAGAAATATTTTTATGCGTGCACATGATTTACACAAAAAATTGGAGTTTATGTCACCATCCCTTTCCTGGATCCGCAAACAGTTCATACCTTAAAATATGAACTTTTATTTTCATAATTGGAGAAAGTAAATTATAGATTCGTGAATTCTACTATTTCAATCTACTTGTCATTTAATTGATCTAAAATATCAGTGAATAACATGTGAAGAGATAAGATACGAGAAATTAGAGGATTGGTCAATTGGATGCTTGACCCATATAATTTGGGTCCAAACTGTCTATGTGGTGGGTTATGACATCATGTGAAATTTCTCAAGTGGCAAGACATGTGGTCCACGTAATGATATATCTCGTGCATGGTAATTGGTCCACGTGAAAAGAAACAAGCCAATGAGAGTTAGGGTGTTTACATCAAAACTGTTAAGAGGCCCGTCCGTTTCAGTGCGCACATATAATATATATATATATGCGTGTGAACTCTTGAGGGGCAAAAGTGGATTTACACTAGTTTTAACATTATATTAATTATTTTTATGAAAATAACGTTAAAAGCGTTGTCTTGACGGTTAATCATTAGGAGCCGGGGGTCTCATTAGGAGCAGCCTCTCTATTCCTACAGGGTAGAGGTTAGACTTGTCTTCATCTTACCCTCCTCATACCCTACCTTTATGTGAGATATACCGAGTACGATGATGATGATGATGACATCAAAACAGTAAAGGTTGTAAAAGAAATATCTAACAAGGATATGCACATAATGTCATGCAATATGTATTCATTCACTTTCTCACATACACAACTACTTGCTATCTAAGCTTTAGTTTTTGGATTATCAAATTCTAATGCTGGTGACCAGAATCTAAATGGATTTCTGGCTTCTGCATGTATTCTCTTGCTGGTGATGCTTTAATTTGTGTTCGGATTTCAGTATCAAGAGAAGCAGGGGCGGATTGATGCTTAGTTCAGGGGGTGCACATGCCCCCACTCAATTTAACCCAACAAGTGTATATATCTGATAAATGTAGACTAAATATAATTGGGACCCTTTACATTTTACCAACAGCCACCCAGTCTTTGTTGAGATGACCCTCTATCAAGCTCATTTTAATCACATTTCTCAATAGCTATTAGCTATTGGTCCACCGTTCCTGATCCATGACTATTTTTTACTCTTCTTTGAATACCTAATTCTAAAGTTCTCTAATTATCCGTCTTTTTACAAGTTCTAATTGGAGACTTTTATAAACCTTTCTTGGAAGGTATGCACTTGTATTTTATGATTTTTTCTTTGTTCTCTCGTATTTTATTTGCAATTGAAATATTCATCATTGTTTATAAAACATTAAGAAAGCATTATTGGTGCTTATAATCTTAATAATGTTTGTTTGATAAATATATATATATGTTAAATTCATAAAACTTACTACCGACAGTTTTATGGCATTTAGGGGTATGTTAGTTATGTGAAATATGAAATTTTCTTGTTGTGTTTATAATTTCGACGATAAAATTGTCATCATTTGATCCAAAATTGATCATATTTGATCCGTTTTGACATGTCTAATTTTTGGCACATTCGATCCGTTTTGACGGGTCTATTTTCATGTTTTTATGGCTCCGTTTTTGCCCCCACTGATGAAAAGTCCTGTATCCGCCACTGAAGAGGGGTTTTTGTTTCTTTTTTAAAACTCATATGTAAAATAACTAAATGCCTTTGCATTCTTTTAAAATCTTTATGACTTTATCATATTCTTAAATATATAACATGTGGAGTGGTGGCACATAGTCGCCATGTGAATCAACACAGCATTTAGCCTCAACAAACAGACAAGGTAAATAAAAACAAAATACTCCAACATCATTTGCATTTGATAAAACGGAGATGATATTTCATGCATGTGGCTCTTGGCACGTTTATTTATTCCTTAGTTCTATTTTATCATTAGTTTCCTTATCTTGTTTATCACGTTCAACACACCTATCATGATGCCGACACATGATTTGCATTTAGCCTCATGATAAACCTTACAAAATTGCCGGCATATGGTTGTTTTTCTAGTTTTTACAAGCTAATACATATTTACAACCCAAATTAAGCTTGGAACGTTAAAACCTCCCCAAAAGACCTTTAAAGACTCCTAGCATGCATGACGTTAATTTTGAAGAATGTAAATCACAATTAATTATAATTTGGTGACAACAGAAAGTTGTCACTAACGATTCTGCAACGGTGACCAACATATTTTGTTAATTGTCCAACTATTCTTATGTATGTGTAGTCAAAGACTCAAAGGCTTGGTTTAGAAAAACGCGTCTAAGACATATGGCGAGGATGCTTGGGATCACACGACATAAAGCAAGCACTAAACATGAAGCACCTGCAAGGCGTGTTTCATAACCAAAAGATCATGGCGCATGTCTAAGTCGCACTTTTTGCACAAGGACTAGATTAATTTCTGCTTTAAGATGTTGTACATTAGATTACTTAGGCCGGACATATTGGCTATTTAAATATTAAATTGTATATAGTGTAGGGATGAGATCGGTACCATTCCGGTACCGACCGCTCCCAGTCATAAAAAATTCCACAAAAATTTTGAAAACTTGATCTTGATCCCTGTCCCGAATACACTAGTACGGTACTGGTTTTTTCGGTACTTTACCGGTTTAATACTGGTTTCGTTTTTTTAAAGGCACTAAATTGGTACCCCTTAAACCTAATATTCGAGCATGTTAACCTATAAATAAAATGAAAATCATGTAAAGTTAGTTAACGTAATGACTAATAGTAGTTTTCATAAAACATATTTTTAGAAGAAAAAGAAAAACATCAGAATATCATTCGTGATATTATGTGATCTCTTTTTTTTAACCAAAACATTTGTTCTTAAGCTAAATTAAAAGACAACTAATTTCTAATGAGTTTACTATCTAAATGAATAGGTTTGATGGAATATTTAAAAAAAAAAAAAACTCATGCTACCGGTACCCAACCGGAATTTTACTGGGTACCGGTACCGGTACATGTTAGCCCTGATCCTAGAATTACTGAAAATCAAGTCCCGGTCCCGTTATGTTTGGTCGGTACCGGTTCGGTACCGTATCAAAAGCTCATCCCTAATATAGTGCTTATTCATATCTAAATTTTGTAAATAATACTAGAAGCCAGCCGATGATAAATATAATTAAATTTTATATATAAACTGGGTCTCACATACAAAAAGTAGCAAGCTTTTGCGTTTCAATTTTAGACCATATTGCTTTTGTTCGCATCACGCATTTATAACCTAAGGTCAAAGGTACTCTTTTATGCGCCTGAGGCTCATTCAAACCACCTTTCGTGCATGAGCCTTCAACTATCTAGCTTATGGGTAGTAACAACCACTCTTTCATCGGTAAAATAACTATATTTTACCATTAAACTAAAATTTCACATTCATTGACCTTTATCAACTAGATTTATGAAGTTTTAAGTACATCACATATAAAGTATAAACGGAAAGATGATCTGAATTTGTGACATTATTTTTCTAGGGTCAACGTTATTCTACAAAAATCAAAGGGCAAATGCAACTTTAAATCCAAGAGCATCATATTAGTACTTTAGCATAATATAGATGTAACAAATTGAGAATATTCACGTCTATTAATATCCATAAACTAATATTACACAGTTGTTAAAAACAGATCACCGGAACAAAAAAAGGAACCTGTTTATACTTAAAAAAAAAAACAAAAATACAACATGGGAATTAACTCTTACTTTCTATTAATATCTTTCACTTTCTTTTCTCCCATATTCGCCTTCATTTTCGTTTAACATGTAAAAACTAAAAAACCAATGTAAACTTTATAGAAACAACTTAAGTTTCTTACAAGTTTTAACTTGATATCATCTACGCGAAAAGAAAAGATAATCCGGATGATTGACCTGAAGCATTGTCAACCAACGGTCAGCAGCTTGCAACAAATCACTCACCAACGCGCGTTCATTATTGACCCATAATGGTGGTTTGAACTTGTATGAAGCAAGACCAAAAACCGGTAATGAGACCATTGGAACACCATCTGACCCGTTAGGGTAGCTTACAACAGGTGAATGATTATCACATTGATTGTCTGCAACTGTAAATTATGCAACTCATAAATACATAAAAATATTATTTTTATTCATAACGAGTCATTAGCATCAAGATTGTACACGCGATCTGTTGTTTAAATTGAAAAAAATCTATGACTGACCTGTTACGGGTGTGTGAAGAGAATGAAAAGTTAGAAAGCAAGCATCGAGGTCTTTCAATGTGTGCCCCATGGGGATTCTGTATATTGGATACCTAATAATAGCATCATAAAGGTTTATCGAGTTAAGTACTCGTGAGAAAATGATTATATATTATTAAAATCAAATTAAAGATGTTAATAATCATACCATGCCACTGATAACCAACTAGATGGTTGCAAGTCGCAACTTCTTAAACTTTTTAATTCAGGGAAACAACGGGCAAGATCAAGTATCTGTTAGAGCAAAAAAATTAGATTAAATGGCAAAAAATTAATAATTAAATAACGTAAATAAAAAGTTAAAATAGGCTAGGTTCAAAATGGTTACCTTTTTTTGACGTGGTTCAAAACAGGTTGGGTTGACCCGTTAATATTTTCTATCTATTGTCTTGAAATTTTAAAGATTAACTAATGTATTAAAAAATAATAATAAATTATCTTTAAAAAAAATAATAAAAAATCGGCTTAAAAGCTAAACAAAATTTAACAACCCTTTGACGATTTTCATTCAAGTTTGACCTGTTTTTCATTTTCAGAAAAGTTTTTAACTTGACATGTTCAACCCATCAAAACCAAATCTTTCCTAAATCGACCCATTTTCAAGTAAACGGGTCGCGATTACAACTAACCTTATCAGCTAACGGTTCTCTTCCCCAAGGCTGATTCCGCTCGAAATACTCGAATAACAAACAACCTTGATTGCTAACAGAATCACCATCATCACTCGAAAACCCTTCTTGAAGTACATGATTCTGATCATTAACTGACAACTCATTCATTCGCCTACAAATTTCACTATTCAAATTATGATTATTATGCAAAGAGCTTCTTTCATGTTCATAATCACTGCTTGCATCACTACATGAATCCCTATATGAATCACTGTCACTATCTACAACTGGTTGCCTGTATAAATCAACAAAAAAAAAAAATAAATAAATAAAAATTGTTAAGGCGATAAGAATGTGGATTTGCAAGTTGCAAATGATGAACAAGTAAGATATATAGTTTTGTAGTACCTTGATTTTATTGAAGAGTTTATAGGGTTTCCATATATTTGAAATGCAGACAAATACGGTACATAATATTGTATCACACTATCGGTGTCATCTAATATTAAAGGAACACCAGCACCATACGCACTCCATTCTTTAAAAGATTCCCATAAATCATCAAGAACAAAATATGGTTGTTGCAAATCATTAGTCTTCCATCCTCTCATAGTTCTCTGATGCCACCAAATTCAATTAAATATTACCAAATTGTAAACTATAACAGAAATCAAACGTGCTGTTATAAAAACATTTTACCGTTTTTATTTTGCGAGTTATTACTACACGTTTGAAGGTTACTTTGATTCTTTTTGGTAGAGGTATTTTTCCAATTTCAAATGTACATTATCACACATGCCTTTTTTTTGCTATAAGTGAGATTAAATTGGGTGCTTTTTTTGCTTTATTAACATGCATCATGCATACACATTTTGACAAGACATAAATGACATTTTAATGTTTTCTAATTAAGGCTGCAAAACACTCCATCCTTAAACTAACTGAGTTGCGCGTCATTAAAGTTTTTGGAAGTAGTTTTGTATGTTTCTCCACTCTTAATAATACAAAATCAAGAACTCTTGAGTATACACTAATACTTGTTATTCTTGACTTATTATCATAAGTTCATTTTATCTCAAATTAAACAATAGAAATGTGACACCAGTAGCAAAATCTGTTCATTGCATAATATGACAACAACTGATTACAAACAAGAACATATTCAAATCAATCAGCTAGATTCAATCAAATGAATTAAAATCAGTACAAACCTTAGATGGATGCTGAGCAGGAACAGAAGGTGTAACAGATTCCAAAAACCGTTCAAGATTACACACCGGTGAAGACGCCGGTACACCCGCCGGAAACACCGACGGCTTTACAATTCGATTCTCCGGCTCCTCCGTACCAGACGACGTCGTAGATTGCGCCGGTGTAACGTCAGTTTGAGCTCTCCGGAGATTCTCTTGATTCTGACGATTCTTTCTCGCTTTCGCCGGATTGTAAAACCTATCCTCTCCGCCACGACTCCGTCCAAATTGTAATCCAGCGCCTAACATCTCCACTAAAACCCTAAATTACAGATTGCTCGATCTAATTCGATCTAGGTAAAAGGACGATAACTCGAATGACGAAAAGCAACGATTATTCGAGAGACTGAAAAGTCAATGAGATGGGTTTTGATTGATTTCGATTGATAGATGTATATGAACTGATTAAAAAAGCGTTGGCAATTGTTTCTTTGTAAATATGATCGAATCAGCCGATTGGGGAATCGATGGATTCAAGAAACACGAACAAATCAACAAGATTAGAGGTTACCAAACAAGAAGCAGCGATCGGAAAACGGAGATTAATTCTTTGATGAAGGTTCGATGAAAGAGACCAAAGAACAGTGTTTGAGGGAAATGGATGGGGGGAAGTACTGGCAGGCAGGCTAAGATGGAAGAAAAAAGAAAAAAAAAACACAAAAAGGTTATTAATTTTCCTGTTATAACTTATTTTATTAAAAGCAGATCTTGAATTTAAAAAGATTTATTTTTAGGTCATATTGATAAAACTATCAAAGGTTTGAATTATGTAAGAAATTGAGTATTTGATAATTAAAGAACACAAATTTGGTTTATTTAATAGTTTTAGGGATGTATTAAAGAGCTCTATTTGAGTGTGTGTTTCATGTGAGCAGAGGCTTACCAGATTTTTAAATTTGAAAGAAGATTGGATGAGAAATTTTATGTTGTTTGGTAATATAAATATGATGTTACCTCATCCTGAATTGTACATTTTGATTGATAAATTAAATTATGTTAATAATATTGTGATATTTTAAATGATTAAAGATTGACACAACTGATCATTATTTATCAGGGTGATCACAAAGCGATTTTGATATTGAGCAAGACGAGGATGAGAGTGGTACGGTTGATGTACAAAACTAACTATGAGGAGGAGCGGAACAAAGGCTAAGCGAGAACACCATCCAAGATCAAAGAAAAAACAAAGTTTGAAACGCACCAGGGTACGTGATGAAGAAGAAAGGGATGCCAAAACAACATTTTGTCAACTTCGTGAAAGAGGAGTCGAATGCCCGATACCCAACCCGTCTGCTCTTAGAGTCTAATAACTACCTTGATAGTCCATTTGCGTGATAGCTAGCTATAAAATATAATTCTCTACAAGATTCCGAATACATAATTGCGATGAGGAGTCGAACGCCCCATACCCAATTCGTCTACTCTTAGAGTTGGTGCACATGAAGTTGCAGCAATGCGTGATAACGTTTGCTAGTTTGCAGTATTGTCATATAGGGTGCTGACATCATTACTTTCTTCCCATCTAGCTTACTATGATCATCAATGGTGGAGGTGGAGGCGAGGGATAGGATAAACAAACAAGTTTTAAATTCAAAAATGAAAAGGTGTCGGTAAAATTAAGAAGGGCTATGCTAAACGTATCTCATGTTAATTTTAGTGAATGTACCCCTCCATACACAAATTAGTTACATCATCTTTATGGTTTTACTCGTAAAGGGTGCGTTTAGCATACATGGGGTAAATTTAATCTCACACGCTGGAGCCCCCTATTGAACATCGATGTGCAAGTTTTGTATTTAGAGACTCATGGGGGGCTATGAGGGTGGGTAGAAGGTGCAACCGCACAGGGCCCCCGATTTTTTAGGGGTTCGAATTATGATTATTTCACATATAGTTATTTTTATAACAAAAATGTATATGATTTAGAATCAAAATGATTTAATTATTAAAGTTTAAATTCAATTACAAATGACATAAAGATCTATTAACTTATAAATATTTATTAAAGTGTTAACGAAATTTTCGATTTACGAATATTTATAATATATATAGGGACCCATTTTTAATAGTCGCACAAAACACTTAAGATCTGGGAGGCGGACCTTTTAAGAGTTTTATGTATATTCTCTCGAATCTTGCAAATTACTTTCAAACTAAAACAATTTTAAAGGTATTACAAAATATTTAATCATAAAAGACTTTATCGCCCAAGAAGAAGTATGATAATTTGACAAAGTGTACCATAAGTCGTATGCATGAATTCAGCAACTAAATAAGACAAAATTTGCTGTTCAAAAAAATAAACAATCATGACCCATGAAGACATGTTTTAACATCTTCTAATACTTCTATTAGGTAAGGTTATCTAAAATAGAGGGCTTATTATAATGTAACGTCCCGAAATTGGTGTGATTTAAATACGAGAATTCGAGGAATCTTTTGTCTGTTAGTGGTATGCTTATGATTAAGTTTCGGTGTGTTAGGACAATTGTAAAACTAACGGTACCCTAATGTAAATTGAAGTTTATATGAAATAA
>WOUH02000012.1:3895187-3908609 GCA_009936405.2 Stevia rebaudiana
CACGTAGGCCCGAGCCTCGATCAGTCAGTCGGGTTAACTTTAAACGCGTTTTCCCGCTTCGTTAGGGCTCCGTTTTGTACGCGGTTTTCGCCTACGTTCACGATTTTCCGTTCCGGATCTAACCCCGTTGGTTTCACCTCGATTTGAGGCGTCGGGATTTCAGACTTATAGAACGGTGCATTGTTTTGCGTGTAACTTACAAACCGTTGTTCAAATCGAAATTCCGCATACACTCAAATGAATCGAAATACAATTTAAAATATAATAAGACTATTTATTTCACATAAACATCGAATTACATTTAGGTACCGACTGGTTTTACAAAAATTAAAGACCGGAATTTGATCGGTCAACTGCCGGAAAATGGCGAGTTGTTATACCTTCAAACAAGTTAACTAAAATTTAAAAAGGAAAAATTATCAAAATGGTTAATTGACTTGTCAAACTCACCAAAATAGCCTCTGACAACAAAAATTACAAGGAAAAGGACCAATGGTTGAATCAAAACTCGCTGGCAGGCGAGATTTTATAGAAAAATTTCTCACCATCTCACTGAATCAGCGAGATTTTTCTATAAAAATCTCAAAAATCTCGCTTTTTTATATTGTCTCGCTGACTCAGCGAGATTTTTCCCCAAGAAACTCGTCAACTTTAAAAATTAAAAAAATATCGCCTCAACACCTAAAAATCTTGCCTCGTGTAATATGTTATGGTATTTAGTGCCAGGTCAGCGAGATTTTTATGGAATAATCTCGCTGAATAAGCGAGAAAAATCCAGTCAAAAGCCATTCTTGTTATTTATTTTAGTAAGTTTGACTGGTCAACGGGTTATTCCGGTAATTTTCCGTTTAAAAATTTTCCCACATTAACAAACAATCATGAATTTTTAATCAGTAGTGCCTCAATTCCCAATAGTCATCTAGTCAGAATCTTGTTTTTTGTTTTTTTTAACAGCCTTAATCTTCTTGAATAGAAGCTTATGATTGGGACAATCTAAAACATGTGGTGTTGGGTCGTGGGTCCCATTTTTCTTTATTCTATAAATCACAGGCCTATATGTAACCAATGGATCACAACACAACAAGGATTTAACTGTCTTATTTGAAACAAAACATCTCCTCTATTTTCCACCTTTCTTGTTTACAAAAAAAAAAAAAAAAAAAAAAAACTATGATTTCTTGTACTCATAAGTTATTTGTCCTTCTTACTTGTTTTGGAATATTAGCATATGAACCATATATGGTTATCGGGTCCAGAAACATACGCATTGAACGGGTCATGAATCATCATCATCATCACCATCATCATCATCATCATCATGATCATCATCGAATGCTCAAAGTGTCCATGGTGGACCATCATGCAAAACCATCACCTGCAAATTTAAACAAGAAATTTGACCCGTTTCGTTCGAGTAAAAGACCGGTTCGAAGAGGTTCAGACCCGATTCACAACCGATCTTAATAAGTGCAGAAACAAGTTGCAGAAGAAACAACAGGTTATGATGATCTTTATAATTCTGTTATAGGAGTTATTAATATAGACTGATGTGCATAATCAGATTTGAAGAATTGCTCCAAAGTGTGCAGTGAATTTTGACATGATCAGAACAAGATGGTGTTGTCTGTTATAAACCGAATTGACAGTTTCTTTTTTGAACAAACATGAGGAAGATCAAGAACAAGAACAGAAATTTGTTACTTTTACATTCTTATAGATTTAGTGATATTGTATTCTACTTGTTTCTAATCTAATATTATATTATTCACCTGCTTTTTTTTGCTGTCATGTTAAGATTGCAAGTAATTATACACAAGATTTAATCGAATATGATGATTTCTGCATGTTAAGAAACAGGGCAACTGACAACGTTTAAATCTACATTTTTTAATTTTACTTGATTCGATGATATTATAAGCAAACACTGCATCAGAGATCGCAAATTAATTGTATGATCGATTTTTAACCTAACACAAAATCATGGTTTTGTGTTTAATTTGTTCGGGTTGAACTCATACCCATCTTTAGCTAAACGGGTAACGTTCAGTGGACCTAACGAGTGCAGAGTAGACCTTTAAAAGAATACAAAATATGTCATAACTTAAACGGATCGGGAATTTTATGTCAAAACTTAAACATAGAAATGAGAAATGAGTATTATGTTAAATAGTTTAATTGTAACTTTTTATATAGTTGTATTTTTTTGTTTATTGTAATTTTAGAGTATAAATATGTTTAAAATATATTTTTTGGGTTGAATGGGTGGTTGTTTAACTGTTTATACCAATATTTGAAAATTTATGTCGTGTTTAGATTCACGTGTTTCGACACATTTTTTGTATTTGGCCGGGTTTTGACCGATTCGGGTTCGGTTTACCAAGTTGGAGTCCCGTTTCAGGTGCAGGTGTATAATTGAAGAAAAGGAACCGGGTAGGAACCACTGGGCATTGTCGGGTAGGAACCGGGTCCATTAACGAGCGGTAGCAACCGGGTCAGGTTCCAGGTAGAACCCGCATGTCCGGTTCGGGAAAGGTTCTTGTTTTTGCCAACTCTAGATGTCACAGAAATACACTAATTATTTAGCAGATTTAGAATTTTGTCGGAGAGTTTTCAGGCCCATTAAGCTTCCAATATCATTAGGCCCGTTAAATTTATGAGATACAGATGAACATATCTATCCAGTTCATAAATATCAAACTTCATAAAAAGTTTACGTTGTATTCTATTCTCAAATTTGAAGAGAAAAAAGATTAGAAAAAAGAAATCATAACGTCTTTTAGGAGTTCTTACACACACACATTTCCTAATATTATTTTCTTGTTATTAAGTTGGATTAACAGAAAACAAAAAATCTGAAAACTTTAACTCTAAAATAATCCTATTAAACAAAAAGAATTTTACGATAGACTTAAAGAGAATTAATAACACTACTATAAATCTTCGGATATTTCTACATGGAAAAAAAACCACCTCAAAATTTCGATTTTGTATAAACATAGTTATTGTATATCAGTGAGACAATAAAGAGTTTAATGATCAGAGAGCTAACACTTATGAAGATTGTTCTAAATTGTTCAAATCTTAGAGAAAGGTTGGGCCTAAGTACGTGGCAAACTGAATTGGGTTGAGCGGTAAATGATGGGCCCAAGACGGATTGTCACCGGATAACAAAGAAGATAAAAATTATCCATAGATCCCTAGAGTAGAGGTGCATAAATTGTTTTTTCTTTTTAGCTTAAAATGGTTTGGGTTGAACTGGTTCGAGTTACGCTAAAAAAAAGTCAAAACTGTTTTTATTACATCAATACGGTTGAAAACCTGTTTATGGGGAGAAATGATCGTGTTAGACCGAGTTTCAAACCGAGTCTAAGTTGGTTCAGAATTCGGGTTACCGGTTCAACATATTGGGTCTGGAGTTGGTCAAATGAGACGTTGGTTCCGATTCTCAAACCAATTTTCCAAGTCCCAACTCAACCCCAAGTTCTTAAAAGATAAACTCCTGTAGAATCAAAATCCCAGTTATCAAATCCTTAAGCTTGAAATGATTCAAAGGACCAAAATGTACAACGTTCATGATGCATAATTAAAGTCAAGTTATAAACTTGACATGCAACTCTTAGTTAAGCATTATAAGTGTCACACGGAATTTATATAAAATAGGAATATATATTTCAAGTTGTAAATTTTTTTAGGAGTGATAGTAAAACACGATGTATTCAAAGATTATCTTTGCTTTCAGATTCATATCATGTGGTCCATAATAACTTATGTTAAAATCTTTCAGATATTGAAGTTAAGTTATTGTAAATCCGAACAACAATTTAAGGGAAGGAAAGACAAGGAAATCTCAACTTAAATGAATTTATTATGGTTGATGTTTCGAATAGATAGTTTGCTTCCTTAATCCGTTTTAACTACCTATAACATTATTTAATTGACACCTAATAACGCATATATAAGAAACAAATAAATAATGTATCATTTAACAAACTTCTACCCCTAACCTAAAGCCAAAAATGCACTTTTTTTAAAGCAAGCGTACAATAATCCTAAATTAATTCGTAATATCACTAGTAGAAATTCATTTTTTTAAGGCGGTTAAAATAGATTTAACCGCCTCAAAAGATGTCGCCTCAAAAAATGGTTTTTCATATTATGCATTTTATATGGCGGGTGAAATAAACCGCCTCAAAAAAAGAAAGCATTTTTTAAGGCGGTTTCTTCCACCCGCTATAAAAAATGCTTTCTTTTTTTGATGCGGTTTCTGTCACCCGTCATATAAAATGCATAATATAAAAAACCATTTTTTGAGGCGACATCTTTTAAGACAGTTAAATCCATTTTAACCGCCTTAAAAAAATGAATTTGTACTAGTGTATATTACATTGCCCAGATTTGAACTTGAGTCTATTCCCCCAAAAGCATAAGGTAGTGTTTGGTATATATGAACAGAGGCTGGAATGAAATGGGTATTACGTTAAAATGAAATAAAACATGTTTGATTACACTGAGTAATGAAATGTATCATTACATAAGGAATGCAATTCCTTCTCTTCTAATAATTTTCATTCTTCTGGGAAGTTGTGTTTTTTTCATTCCTTCCTTGAAGGAATGATCCAACCCATGAGCTGACCCGGCCAGTACCCGACCCATGACCCAAAACATGATATGACCCATGACTTGAACCATAACCCGTCTCATGACACAAACCATGACTCGAGCCATGACCCGACCCATTATCCAAATCATGACCTGACCCGTGAATCAACACATGAAGCAATCCACGACCTAACCCATGACCCGACCCATGAACCAACGCATGAGCTGAACGCATAACTTGACCCATGAATAAACCCATGTCTCGAATCATGAACCGACCCACGAACCAAACCATGACCCGACCCTCAATCTGAACCATGAAGTGAACACACGACCCACGACGCAAACCATTACTCGACCCACAACCAGAACCAAAACCAGATCTATGATCCGAACATTGACCACAACCATGACACGCCTCAAATTGTATCACATTCCTTCATCCTTTTCTCTTTACCAGACAGCATGAAGTAATGATTAATTTCATTACCAGTTGTAACCAAACATGACAATAGAATGGTATTGATCCATTTCATTCCATTGTCATTTCTATTACCTCGTTCATTATATTCCCTCGTCTATTGCATTACCTCATTCCAAACAGATCCTAAGCCTTAACCACTCCACCCAACTCTCACCCCCACCAAATCATGCATACTTCCTTAATTCAGTTTTATGTCTCTAAACAGCAAAACTCCCAAATGTAAAAGGATCATCTTTAAGCCCGAAGAACATAGCGTGGTGACCTAGCCACTCGTCCAAGAAAAAAACCACCAATTAGAAAACCTCATGTCTAAACCTGGAGCAAATTCTCGTACGCAAGACTCCAACCCACAACCACACATAAGAAAAATCTAATACCCTTGACCAGGGCCGATTCGAAAAGGGGGCGAGGTGGGCGACCGCCAGGGCCAACAATCTAGAGGCTCACAATTTTTGAAACATTTATATATTTTTTAAATGTAAAAAAATTATATAAAACTCTATTTTATTTAGTTTGTACTTATTAAAACATAAACTCAATTACAAATATAAAAACAAGTCCAATAAACTCACTAGTTTACTACTTGTAAAATATTTTAAACTCAATTAGTCTTTACCCTATTAAGTAATAAGTTCAATGGACCCATTATTGCTAATGAAGTTGTAGTGTATGACGGATTACAAAATCTATCAACATAAGCGTCAGAATTATCGGCAATCAAGATATTAGGGGACCATTTTTTCCCCTAGCCCCGGGCCCTGTAAGTTTTTAAGGTTCTCGGGACCGGCCCTACCTTGACTTTCCTATATGAGTTTTTGGGTTCGAACCTCGCCTAAAGAAAATTCTTTCGGGTTGCGCCAAGGAACTTTTCTAGTCGTGTGTTCTGCGTGAGCCGGGTGGCCATGTCAGCACGTCTACAATATTTTGGCAGAAATATGATTTATATCTCAAGGTTAATCCAAGTGATCGAGCTTTAGGTGTTCAAAAATAGATATGACAAAATGTGACAAGCATAAAACAAAAGGAAGGTTTAATGCAATATATGGTCATTGGGGAAGCATGAAAAAAGAGGGAACTGGGAAACCTTTGTGCTGGATTATTATTTTTTTTTGTACTGGATTTTTTTTTTTTGTACTGTATTATTTTTTTTTTGTATTGGATTATTTTTTTGTACTGGATTAAAAAAAAATTGTACTGGATTTTTTTTTTGTACTAGATCTTTTTTTTTTGTACTAGATTTTTTTTTTGTGCTGGATTTTTTTTTGTACTAAAGATGAACGGTCCACAAATGTTCCCCAGTTCCTTTTTTTTTATGGTTCCCCAATAAACCTTCCTCATATATATATATATGGGTAAGTTCAAAAGAAACTTTATCCTTTCAGAAAACTAAAAAATCCCACTCATTTTTCTTCAAACATCTATTATGACTTTTTGTTAGGTGGTTGTTTTTTTTTATTACATCGTAAAGTTATTTTTTTGTCATTAAGGTGATTATAATATAGTGATATTAAAAAAAGATAAGGCATTGTAATATTTCATGAGAAATTTGGGTGAATCCGTGGGTTGGTAATTCGTTTGGGTTAATTTTTTTGGTGAGAAATTTATGGTGAGTTTTGATGAGAATTTGGGTGAATTTGTGAGAATATTGAATGAATTTTGTGTGTAAAAAGATTGAAATTGTCTGTTGAAAAGTCGAGTATATGAAGCCGAGAGCCAAACAAAGAGGCAACCCACGGCTATGCGACGTTGTAGCCTGTTAACCCTTTAGAACCCGCCCCCGGGACTGTTAACCATACAGTCCACTCTAACTATATATTCTTATGTTGAAATATATTTAATTAAGTGTACACGATATATACACAAAGATTATGAGTATTTTCAACGGGAACCAATGGTCCTTGAGGCGCCACGTATATGTTGTTATAGTAGGTGCTTAAATGATACTCGGTCCGTTGTATTTTTGCTTATTCAACCAATATATATGACTAATTAATAACTAAATTAAATTACCTAGAAATCAAAAATAAGTTCGACTATTTTTTTTTATGAACGGCTAAAGTTACCCACTTTTTATCACCAACATAAGTTTAATTTGAATCTTCATCATATAAAACGGTTAAACTTTATCTAACACTTTAATAGTTAATATCGTTATATTAAAGCCCCTTTCGTATAATTTACTTTTGGAATTAATACTTGTTAGCCTCGTTATTTTACTAATGTTGATGTTTGAGACTTTACCATCAAGGAGAAAACTCGTTCATGTGGGAAACACTTTCACCCTACCTGAAATGATATTTTAGGTAGGACTTGGACACAAGACCCACCACTCCATTTAATGAAGTCTTGGGTACCTTCTCATTTTAATCACTAGTCTCCATGTATTTCTTTAAGTGTGGTTTGTATAATTTAAGATTTGATTGTGAATGGTTGTAAGTAGAGGAAAAAGAAATATATGCAATATTCTTTGCTCATTCTTTATATTTAGTAAAAAAGTATGGAGACTGAGCAAAATCGAGTGGAAATCAAAAGTAATAGTTAAAATGATTTTTCGTCAAATTACTTATTATTGACTAATAGGTTATATATAAAAATAATAAAATCCAATTTGCCAATAGAGAGTTAGACAAATAAAAAGAAATACATTTTCTACTCCATTTTAAATCAAAGTTACATCAATATTATAAAAATCATTTAATCAAGATCAAATAAGGGTTTCAGAATATGTAAATTTCTAGTAAACCACACAGATATAGTATAAATGATTTACCGGGTAAAGTTATTTTAAATAGGAGGCTTATTCTAAATAGGCTAAGAGGGATTTAAAAAAGATCATAAACCGACTCAAACGAACTCTGATTGAACTCATTTTAGAGGCGTTAAACCGTCTCGTCAAACACTTTCCCGCTAAACCCAAAAGTTAAACCCTAAAAGCTAAACCCAAAAGCTAAACCCTAAAAGCTAAAATCGTAGAGTTTGACAAGACGGTTTCAACGCCCCTAAAATGAGTTCAATCGGAGTTCGTTTGAAACGGTTATTAGATTTTTTGTAATCTCTCTTATACTTCTTATAATAAGATCCTTATTTAACTGATCTGTTCTTATACCTTTGATATAATTTTTTTTTCCTAACAATGAAAGTTATATTTAAGTACCTTAATTATATTATTTGCTGTTAGAAAATAATAATATATAATTTGAGTGGAAGGCATGTCTACATGATATGTATAAATTCCCACACCTCTCATAATCCAAATTGCTTTTCATTGTGAATAGGCAATTATCTTCTTGTCTATATACATTTCTAGATTATCAAAATCCCACTTCTCTAAACCCTAATTATTGACTTTTATAATCACTATTTAAGCTTAAACACAACCTTGAAAACCTCAAGATTCTCTTTGCTTGAAGCATCAAATTATGGACCTAAAACACCCCACAACCAAAATCCCACACCATGAAAGTGAAACACCACCTCATTCCCCAACAATCAAGCTAACATCTTACCCCACCGGAAAAACCAACCACCAACCACCGCCGCACACGGCGGTTGCATACCGAGAATGCCTCAAGAACCATGCGGCCAGCATCGGCGGTCACGCCTTGGACGGCTGCGGTGAATTCATGCCTTCTCCGACTTACACACCATCGGAACCCTCATCATATCAATGCGCTGCGTGTGGTTGTCACCGGAACTTTCATCGCCGGGAAACCACCAGGACCAACTTCATTGAGTTCCACCGCCCGTCACCGTCGCCGTCGCCACCATCACCGCCGGGACAGCATCTAGTTTTGTCACTCAGCACAGCACCGGAGCAAAACTACACGGTGGCGACGCCGGGTACGCCGGTGGCGATGAAGATCATCGGCAAGAAGCGATTCCGGACGAAGTTCAGCAACGATCAGAAAGAAAAGATGTTATCTTTTGCGGAGAAAGTTGGGTGGAAGATGCAGAGATGTGATGATAAGATGGTTGCTGATTTTTGCAACGAGATCGGAATCAGAAGAGGTGTTTTTAAAGTTTGGATGCATAATAATAAGAATACACGAAGAGAAAATAACACAACCGCCACCGCAACAACCACCGTCACCGGTACCACCGCCGTTGCCGGAGCTTTGGTACGTAGTAATGACAGTATTCATCAAGAACACGGGTCGTCTTCTTCGTCTTGATATTGTATTAACACCAAACATACCCATTTTTAGGGTAAATCAAATAAAATATTAAATTAGCTCGGTATTTAAAGAGATTCATTTTTTTTTAAGTTGTCATTTATTTCAGGTGCAATCATGTGGTCACTTCAACTGGATCATGCTAAAATGGAGTCTATAATTGTGTTTGATCAAAAGTAAAAAATCAAATGATTCAAATTTAAGCTCCATTTGTTAACAAAAGAAGCTCAAATTTTAAAACGAAATCTTATTTTTGGTTTGTTATACCCTTTATGCTTTCATGTGCTTATTTTTAAGACTCGTAATGTTACATACTTTTGTATCAATAATGAAATTAAATTCTGATTTAGCTCATTAACCGGATGAATTTGTTTCTGTGAGTGATTCAAAGTTAAGAAATTCAAAATAAGCAATTATGTGTTTTTGAATCATTGATGGACATTTGTAGAGGAGTAATGAACACAACAAACTTATCTGACAAAGAAATTAATGAGTATGAAAGAAGGGTAGTTGGCATTTAGAGCAATTTTGAGATTAACCCTAATATCTTTTTCTTGCCTCCACTAATCATTGCTTATTATTATTATTTAATAATTAAATACATAAATATTCTATTTGTAGAAAGTTGTGTAGGTTATGGGTTATCATCTTAAACTAGTCACACCCATTTTCAATATCAAATACAATTTTTGCCCTTGCTGGAATCTAGTTATAGTATGGTCGGTTATCATTTCCAAGTGAGTATTACACCAAGAATTGACAAGCCTTTAGTTGTACTAGTTGTACGTTTTCTAGGTCACTGACGTCCCTTTTTTTTTTTATTTGACCCCAAGAATGGATTGGATCTAAACGACTTTCCAGTCGAAGCCCTTCATATACTTGTTCTCTTTAAATAAATACAAAGAAATAAAATATTATTATTTTGACTTCTGAAATTAATCACTAATGTTACATCGCCCACCTAAAATACCCTTTTTATGCCTTTGTTTGACTAAAGTTGTAGGGTTTCTATTTGAAGATATTTCAAGAGATTCACAACTTATTTTTGAATTTTGGGTTACTTCAATTATAATAAGTATTCCAATTTTGATTTGCTTACAGCTTTATAATGTTTTCACCTATTTAACTTCTTAAGAGCATTTACAGTAGCTTTTCTATTTTTATTTGTACTTTTTCTAATTAAATAATATTTTTTAATACCTTTATCATCATCTCTTTCTCTCTCATTCACTCACAACCACTTTAAAAAACTATTTAAATAACATTATTACCTTTTCTCTCTCATACACCAAAATCTTCATCTCCATATTTTTTTCTAACTTTAGGGGAAAAGCAAACAAAACCCCAAATATTTCTCTCTGCTTTACTCACAACTAATCTCAACCACACCCTAAATTATACAGGATCTCTCACATACATTTGGGTAAGCTACTGTGAATGCTCTAATTTTATTTTCTCGTAAAACACAACGTAACAGTAAAATGTAATAGAATATTAATTTAACTATTTTAAAAGGCAATCCATAAATCTAATTCTTATCTCTCCAACTAAACTTCATCTTCGTCTCTACACACACCAGATACCAGTGCTCCAGCGTTGATGAAAAAACTTCATTTACCTATTTTTCTTAAACTATTTTGTCCAAGTACTAAAATTAATTTTTGGTGAGATACGTTCCATAGCTGAAACTTGGCCGGCCGGAGGGTCAACGGACCCCGGACCCTCATGTGGTTTCGCCCCTGATCGATATCATACCGGTACCGAATTTACCAGTTCAATACCGGTACGATATTGGTATTGGTATCGGTTTTTCTGTACCTTACATCAAATTTATTTAATTATTTTTCTCTAAAACTAAAAAACTTTAAACAAACCGTCTTGATGATTTCAGGCTAAGGGTAAGGCTGCGTACATCAGATCGCGAAGCGATCCGGCCCCTCCCCGGACCCTACGCAGAACAGGAGCTAAGTCAAGCACCGGGTACGCCATTTGAACTATGTGTTGCACAATAAATAAAGGCGTTTCATGTAGACAAGTATGCAAGAATTGAAAAAAATAAATTAAAAATAATCTTTAGCCTTGTAGAACACGAACAAAGTCGTCATATTTAACCTACTCGTCCAAATAACGAGTCATGTCAAGCGGAACAGATGTCAATTTATCAAGAGTTTAAAAAAATTAACAAACCTAAACTACTTTTAAAATAATTAATAAAAAATTACAAGTATTCATTCATTTTCCTCAATTATTTTAAAAGGTTTAAATATTTTCAATAAAGTTACAAAGGATTATAGTATTAGAATACCTAATAAAAGTTAAATGACCTTAGTAATTTTTTTTAAGTAACTTTAATAAAACACTTAAAAAACTTTTTAAATTATTTAAAATTACCTCTGACTACGCTCAACTTTTGTGACTTTTTGAGTTGTAAATATAGTAAATTCTAGAGTATTCCCTAAATCTTTAAAAGTTGACAATTTTTGCGATTAAATTCAACGAAATATTATAAAAGTGGAATCATAATACAATATACGAGTTTAAAAAGTACAATTTCTCAACAAGAAAAGGAAATTAGTAAATATATTTCAAATCATCTATTTTTTAAAATAAGTTTTGTACTTATAGTCTTTTGAAATAAAGAACTCTAGTATCATGTGTCTTAGAGCATTTACATTTGAATATCTAAAAAAATATGTGAGTAAGTTTTTAATAATATATAATTATAAATATAGGTAAAGAGTGGTTGTAAGTGATCTGATATAAAGAAAAAACTAAAATTAATTATATATATATAGAACACCGTTCATTCTCTATTTATTTTTTAATATATTTTGAGAGGAGAAGACAGAGAAAATATTGATAAAGTTGTAAAAAAATATTATTTAATTGAATCGAAAAGAGAAAAGGTAATGACAAAGGTAAAAAAAGTATTAATTAACTGAATAAGAGAGAAAAATATGGTGATTTTTAATAATTCATATAGATAAAAATGAAGATGCAAATGTGTGTTCTTAGGACATTATTAATGAGAGGTCTCAGGTAAAAGTTTCACTCATAACATAATTTTTAGGATGGGCTAGAGGTTTTCTCACAAAGTGGGTTTCCTCTTATAATATGTGAGGTTGGGTTAATATGTTTTCAGTGATTCGTTGGGTAGGAGTTGAACCCGTGTCGGCCAAGAAAAGGAGGCTTAAAAATCATGATTTTCCTTCGATAAACTTATATAATTGGGTTTTATTAAAGCACTCATATATACATATCGCTTATAGGTTAAAATGAGAAAGCCTTCTAATAGGTGAGAAATTTAATCATAATCATCTCCCCATACCATTTGTTTTTAAATTAACTATACATAAATCCAAAAACAAAATGATAAGCTCAAACAAAACCAAGTTCAATACAAAAGTTGTCTTAGTTAAATCCAAAATGAGAAACAAATCCCCAATGAAAAACAAAACATCAAACAAGTCCAAAAATACTAAACAACAATTGCTAAAACACCCGAATGCTAAATTCGATCTCCAATCTTCATTACAATCATGCAACTTCTTGTTCATTTATTAATTAAAACATACCTTAATCGTGTTGTTTGGGTTGACCCGTAACCCGAATAATTTTTAATTTTTAACCCGAAATCCGACTCTAATAAGACTTCAGGTTAATCAGGTTGACCCGAATAACCCGATTAACATATGTTGGCCCGATTAACCCGACCCTAATAAGCTTAATCGGGTTCGATCGGGTTAATCTGGTTCGGGTATTTTGAACACCCCTACACTCAGATCACCCCATCAGTTTGGTTTAGTTTTCCTGATCTTACTATACTAATAAAGCAAGGTTTTACATGCCACATGACGTTTATTGAAGCTATGTTTGCATATGTGGTATTTTCCATTATTAAAAGATCCATGTGTCATTTTAAAAGCAATATTTTAATTCAATCTTTATATAAAAACACACCTACCTGCCTAAAATAGTTAAATCAATTCGATATGCATTTATTATCATTAATATACCATCTACTAATATAGTAATATATCAATTCCTTAAATATAATAATTTTGTTTTTTTTACTTCATTTATATGTACTTTTTTTTATTAATATGAATTTACAAATATTAAAAGAAAACTTATTATTGGTTTGTTTCTATAATAATTGGAAAAAAC
>WOUH02000012.1:3932077-3944498 GCA_009936405.2 Stevia rebaudiana
AGGTTAGGCCGAGAGGAAACCTAATCCACTGATTTAGGGTACTAATAAGTTAATCTAATAGGAGTCTTCGTTATAGTAGTCCATGCCGAGAGGATAGTTCCACATAGCTTACTTACGCCATTAGTTAACTAATCTAAAGAAACTAAATCACCAATTGTTGAGTCCAGTGATATGTTATTACTTGTATGATTGCATGATACTAGCCTAGGTAGCTATTGTTTTCTCCACTGATTGATTGATTGTTTATTTGATTGTTGTTTGATTGACTGATTAACTGTTAAAAGACCAAAATACCCCTGGTTAATTAGGTAGAATAACCTTTTAAATCCCGAGTGTGCCTTTGGTTCTGTCCGTGAGTCTTTGGAACGAGACTCGGTCTTACCATACACACTATAATACGACCGGTACACTTGCCGTGTTTGTGTGTATGTTGATCGTTTACTTATAAATTTAATTCTTCATTTGATTGCACACTATGATCACACACATCAGTTACGCCCAATGATTGCTTATTCTATCGTTCTCTTATTATCCATTCTTGCCACATCTATTAGGTGAGTTTTACGACCCCATTTCTATCTTTTAGAATACGGGGGAGATTACATATACATACAATTACCTTTTTAAGACACGACACAATGACTATCCCTTATTACATAATTGTAACACGTAACATTAACATACCATATAATCAAAGTCCCCTACAAACTGGACCGTTAACACTAGGTGGCATGGTAATAATGGTAGTACTACTGGTCTGATATTCCTCATGCAGTAGAACTGGAGGTTTACACGTATGCATCATTATTCCCCTTTTATATGATCCATGGTAGTCATATGTGGGGCAAAATCACATCACGCTTCGCTGCCGGTACTCTTATGGTAATATCATCACTGAAAATTATTTAATCAACAGTTTTGCAAATATTGTGTTCTTAACTACACTGAGGTCTTAAACAAACTTTTCATTGATATTAGGAAGAATATCAATCTATGGTCTCAAACATGTTTTCAAGGGGTTTTATCAGTGAATACAAAACCTGTTTAACAATAAACATAAAACTATTTGTGAAATGGTTTTACTAGATATACTTGAAACTTTGGTCAAGTGATGTTTAAACATATGGAATATGTTTCGTAATGGTTTTACACGTGATAACAAAACCTGTGAACTCACCAGCTTATAACTGGCCGTTTTTAACTATATGTAATCTCAGGTATTGAAATCGAGCCAATGTACTTGCTATCTAAGACAGGCACTTGCGTAATAGTGCTACGTATTTACATTCGTATGTTATACACGTTCAAGAACGCTTCCGTTACACTTCACTGGACTATGAGAATACACGCACACCGTAAGTCATGTATTTAGAGTTTATTCATTTATCAATGTGCTCGATCCTGCATTACCGGCATTAGACGTGGCAGACCGCTCACGGATCGGCCGGGGCCGGGGAGCAAGGTGTCACAACTTTCTTGCCTATTTTTGGTTTTGAATACTTATAAAGTGCAACAAGAAAGAAGTAATAGCCTAACCCATGCTTCAACGGATCCAGGTTGGTCAACCACCTTGCAGAGAGTTGTTTTCACCGCTTGTGAAAAACCCAAACGAAAACTATGAGGGATGCTCTTAACAGTAACAAGACATGTTTAAAGACACGATGAAGGAGTGCAACATCCAATATGAACAAATCATTAGCATTGCTATTGGTTTTATGAACTTTGATAGAAGGCTTTAAATCCCCATAATGTGTCTCCGTCTCTCATTAAATGCATGTGTATTCATACACTTCCTACACATCCATTGACCTAAAAACTTCAATGTTCCTTCCATCCCCAAAACAACCCATGGTCCTTTGCATTAGGCTCTCTCAACACAGTTCTACGTTTATCGCTAGGAAAGGGCAACCTCTTGAGATGAGAGATCAACCAAGAAAACCCATTATTTCCCATTTCACCACCTGGGAAAGAATGAAACATAAGAAATGAACACACCCATGGACGTTCGAAGACAAAGAGAGGGATGTCATAATAATAAGTAAAATGAATCATGACTCTAGTTGAAACGTGGAATTTTGTTGTAGAAATCAGAAATTAAGTATTGGTATTTTATCAAACACTTAGAGTTCATTAATGCCAAAATTCCTAAAACTTGTGAATTTCAAGTAGTGGTATAGACTTTAGGAATCACATAAATGTTCGTTGTATAACGTTAACCATTATTGTGTACTAATAACTAGACCTAATTTTGTCAAATTTAAGTCTTTTAACGGTCCTATATCTATCAAAGTCGCTTCAATAGATAAAACTTTTTTAATTGGTTATTTCAATATATCAAACCCTTGTAATTAAAACTATTCATGAGATAATTCTGATAGGTGTCCTTTACATTCACGTCAACTATTTTATCCATGAGAATTGAGGTCACAAAGGTTATCTTTATTAATAGGAAATATTGGGAAGTGATTGGTATAATTCCATCACGTGACACTTCGATTTGTGGGTTCTAAGTATATGCAAGACTGATCAAGACGAATGGGAGAAAACATAATTTGAGCATTGGATTCTTTAGAAGTACGTGGTATTTGTTTGTGACAGTGCATGTTGGGCCGGCGACAACGATGTGTGCGATGCGCATCACAATAGAAAAAAAATATATTGCCACATAAATGTCCATATAAGAGAATCTTATGCACATATTTGGTACAACCATTTTGATGCGATGTACAATCATCAATGCATTAATTACTGCTTAATATTATACGGGTATGTAGAAGACTAGGTTCGAATCCAACAGTGGTGGTTTGAAGGACATCCGGTGCTGCATCGACTCTGAATTTTACATGGGTTCGCTTCCGATGGGGGACGAATGTTTTATCCACTGCACGGGGTTCTTGCGCATCTAGTGTCGTCGTGGATTCTCACGTAGGTTGAGTGGTCGACATTTCTTACAGGCCACGAAAGTGGGGTATAGACGTAAGAAAAAACGATATTAAAAAATGTAAAGGACTAGTAAAACGAGTCAAAGTTTAAAAATGTTAGTTAGGCACGCCCATTAATACTTTTCTACTCGATTCTAAGCTTTATGTATAGTTAAATGTAGTAATACAATTTTAGTTATTATCAATATATATATACATATATAAATATATATATATAGGAGAGAGATTATGAGAAAACTCCTAAATACGGAGAAAATTTAGAAAACTCATCAAATCAATGAATTTAAAAAAAAAAATTCATTACTTTTATAAGATTATAAATACAATAAACAAAAAATAGTTGGAAAAAAATATTGAGCTCACGAAGTTATGTATATGTCACAAAAATATTACATATATAACTCATGAAGCTCCATACATGTAACTCATGTAATGTGCATATATGTAACTTGTATGTAGCATACAAGTTACATATATATAATTACATGAGCTACATATTTCTTTATTAATTTTTTTCTTTTTGTTACACTTCTAACATTGTAATAAAAAGATATAGAAAACAAAAAGTAAAAAAAAAATATTAGTAATGGTTTTAAGGTTATATATATATATATATATATAGGAGATGTGTATTATCAATTATATGAACCTGATATTAGAGATTTAACCAAAAAACTCAAAATGAGCCCTCCATTTAAGTGTAACTAAATCTGGGCCCTTCATTTTAATATGTTTATACACTGTGTAACACATGTGTACACTATAACACATGTGTTACACAGTGTATACACATATTAAAATGAAGTGCTCAAATTGAATTACACTAAAATGAAGGGCCCAGATTGATTTTTTGGTTAATTCTAAAATCATGTTCACATAATACACGCCATATATATATATATAAATCAAATAATTAAATACTAAGCGAGTCTAGCCTAGACGATCTCGAGCTTAAAAATTTCTTTACAAGTAAAACTCAAGCTTTTACACCCACACTCAAATTATAGCACATAAGTTTTTATCTTTTTTTACAACTTTTAGCATAATTTTTACTCTAAATTTGGCACTTTGACTGTAAAAGTGACATCATTTAACATGTAGGGGCAGATACATACATCAAAAAAACAAAGTTTAATTTTGAGCACACATCAAAACTTTTTCTAAACCATAGATCGTCTGGAAACAACATTCACCGCCCCCTATAGTTGTATTTCTGCATTTCCAGTAGTGAAAGGGTTATAGATTGCATTTCCATTGATCTTGTAAGACTGATTTGTTGTGCCTTAATTTAGGCTCTATCAATCTACATACATTAAATGTTTTAATTAGCATTTTCAAGTTGCAAAAAAAAAAAAAAAAGTTAAGAGGAAAGTTTTTTTGTTATATGTGATTTGTTTCAAATGACTATTTTGTTTCAAACTTTTTAAAATCTACGTAGATGAATTCACAATATGATCCTAAATTAAGACGCAACAAATCAGTCTTACAAAATCAAAACCCCGTTTATAAACAAAAGATACCCAATTGACTTTCAGTAGACTTATACATTGGTTCGACTCATTTCAACATACTATGTTTTTGCCCCGTGCCAAAAGTGTTGGATCCGTCACTATATACCAACATGTTATTATGTCAGTTCGTTTTACGTAGGCCATGTCCTCCTGGTCGTGCAGGCAACTCATCGAGTCAGTATTTACCAGAACGGACCATCGAGTGAATGTTTATTAGCTTTAACTTAAATGTTTTTGTTTAACATATTTTTTTGGTAGGTTTGAATTGACTAGTCAAATGTGTATTTTCTCTTAGTATATTCTTATGAAGACGTTATAACTTACAACTCACATGCTTTTCATGTGAACTTAGTAATATAAATCCCCACATGTCACATGCCCATCTATCCTTCACTTTCTATAACTTTTTTCACATATGAAATGCTTGCAATGAATCAATTTCTACTCTTTATAATACTTATCTTAACACCAAAATCCATTTTCTTGGACATCCAACTTGCAACAAGCATTGACACACTTGTTTCCGATTGGAAACCAATCAAGAATTTGAGCAACACGAAGGTGGTGGACGTCGGGAAGTTTGCAATAGCAAGACACAACTTTGAGGCCAAGACTCGACTCGTCTTTGAGGATTTGGTAAATGGTGAGATCGAGTCACGAACAAGAACGAATTATAATCTAACAATTGCGGCGAAAGATGGTGGTGAGGATGATGACACATTAAGGAATTATGTAGCTATTGTTTCTGATATGCAGTATCAAGATTTTATGCATCTTGTTTCATTTAGAGGACCAGTTTAAGTGTTAAGGAAGTTGATTTGTATGAAGTACAATGATATTGAAAGTTGCATGTTTTCTTGGGTATTATTAAAATTGAGGGTTTTTTTTTCTTTCTTTGTAAATGTCCTGTAAAATGAACTCATGTAGTCATGTTAATAGGCTCACATAGTGAAGAAAAGATTCAATTTCTTTAATATACGATTTACGGAATGTGGTAAAGAATTAAATAGTTTTTTAACCATTTGGTGAAAAAAATTATCAAATTGAGAAATAGGATATTAGGGGTGTTCAAAATAATTAAAACTCGAAAAAAATCCGGAGTCCGAATTGTATCCGAAACCCAAAAAAATCGATTTGAACAGTTTTGGATAATATGATTTTTGATTCGGTTAGAATCGGATTTCAGATTGGCATAATCATGTTTATTCGGATCGGACATTCGAATTTAATCCAAATAACCTAAATAACCCGAATAAACCCCGTTTATTCAAGTTATTCGGATACAAAAATTATGGTTTTTCGATTTATTCAAGTTACTCGGATAGATTCGAATCAGATTATATGAATCAAGTTTTGGATCGGATCGGATTTCGGATAGAGCCCAAAAAATTTCAAATCTGAACAACTCAATCCGAATAAACCGAATAATTCGTTATCTAGACTTGCTGAACACCACTTAAGGATGGTGAATTGGTGATGGTGGAGAAAGAGAAAGCTCACGACGTGATGGGTTTTTCGTATTTATATAACATAAAAATTATTAACATGAGCAATTTAATCTTTTCCCAGAAAATTAACGGAAAAAACAATAAGAGGTGTTGGCTAAAGAACTTAAATGTTAAAAAACTGACTTATGCCATGATTTAAAAAAAAAAGTTGTACTCATTTAAAAATTATTAAATTCTGTAAACCTCTAACAAAACCGTAAATTAACTCTAATAGAAAAACTGTGGGACACTTGTTATGACAAAACTAAAGATACGTTACAAAAGTATGTTTTAAAAAACAAACTTTAAATAAAGACAATGATCCTACTCAGCTAAAATATTAAATATATCAAAAGATGCACAAGACAAAGATTCTAAGAATCTGGATTCAAAAATTCTTAACAAATGAGACAAAAGATGATACCACCTAAATCAAAAGAAACACATAAAACAACTAAAATACATCCTCATAATCATTGACCAAATTACCAACAACTATCGACTCCATTCCAAATCTGAACCGGATCGCGAATTAGCATTATTCAAACGGGTCGCATTTTCCGGGTTAATAGAATTCACAAAAGTATGCCAGCCTAAAAGATACGGAACCGCAAACTGCATAACATACAATATGTTACAAAATTACTCATTATTATTATAAACATTAACAGTTAGGGTCAACTTTGTAATTTTTTGAAGTTTATGGCCAAACTTGTAATTTTCTGAAGTTTATGACCAACGTTGCAAGGTGGGTTTAACACAAACTTAAACCGTTAACGCAACCTTCAAACCTCATCGGATCAAAATGAGTATTTTTGTTACGGGTCACAAGTTGGCATGAAAGTGATTAAAAAAACAATTTTTTTGTATATATGATTTGTTTTAATTTAAATTAAAAATACTATCTAATTACTTATATAATAACTTGTTTGAAGAAACATATTTACGGAGGATTCAGTTAATAATAACCTGGTTTTTTTCATTGTTCCACTAAAGTGACTCCATCTTTTTGTGATAAAAAAATTCACTCTAGTTTTAATATTATTTCATTGTTAAAAAAATTTTATGAATGTTAAAATTTACTAAAAGTATGCGATCCAAATTGAACATATATTAAACTTGAATACTATTTACTGATAATCTTTATCAAAATTAACATGAAGTAAGAGTAGAAAAAACTCACTCATAATTGTTCCATTTTAGTTGATTTAAATATAATCACTAAATAGTAACCAAATATGTTCTATTTAAGTCACTTGAGTTTAAAAAATTCATAAATATAAAACAATCGCGAAACTTCTAAAAAAAAGTGAGTATGTTGTGGGTGAATTTTAATGTGTCTTAACCCGCTCAACCCACTTGACCCATATGGGCTAAACCGGCCCATTTTAAATAAATGAACCAAAATTGCTAACTTTTGGTTTATATTAATAAATAAATATGAAAGTAAAAGAGTTAGATGATGTAAAAAAGTGCATACATTGAAAGCTGAAATGAGAATTGCAAACTCTGCCTTTGTAACAGGAATATAAATGTTTTCATCCATGTTTATAAGCTTGTTTTGAACACCTTCAATTCAGAAAAAAAAATTTTAATTAAATATAATTTCAAGAAAATGAGTTTTATAAAAAACACATGAGAGTAGATAAAACAATTACTGAGATTAAAGAAGTGTCCAGATCCATCGGGCAAAGGCTCCACTTTTAAGACCTTTCTAACCCTACCTTCATCACTGCCAAAAACGTGTATTATTCAACAAAAAGAAATGACCTTTTTACCCTTAGAATGATCATGGTTAAAGAAATATAAAACCTTTTTCCTTTAAAAGGGTCGTGAAAAAATTCACATGAATCTTTTGCACCAAGGCTGATAAGGCTTCCAATTTCAGTAACTGATAATGAAAATACCTGGAATTACAAATGAAAGTTAAAAATCAATTAAGTAATTACTAATTTCATAAAAGTATTCTTTATTAAGTAATTATTGATTTCGTTAAAGTATTCCTAATTAAGTAATTTCTAATTTCATAGAAGTATTCCTCATTAAGTTACTTACTAATTTCCTAAAAGTATTCCTTATTAAGTAATTACTAATTTCATAAAACAATTGTATGCAAAAACTTTTATATAAAAGTTATTTTGCAACTTATATGAAGATCATGATTTCGCATAAGAAACTCTAAACTTCTTTGGTAATCAACGTTCTGCCAGCTTTTTGTTGTGGCTAAATGACTGATAATTGTGATTGTTAATTCAATAATAATAAAAATAAAAATATGCCATGTATCTCACATGTTACTTACAATCTAATATAACACCATGTATCATGTGAACTCACATATTTATTATGAGAATATAACATTAAACTTCATGTGAACTTACAATTAATAAGATTTCTTGTATATCTAAAAGAATAATGATTTGTCTTCATTCTAATTTGGGATTTTACTTTTACTTAATTTTCTCCCAACCAAACAAAAATAAGCCTTTTTATTCATGTCTTTATCCCTAAAACCTTTCCTCTTTAAACTTGTGCTTTATACTTTTTAAAATTCGTTAGTATAATATTTTTTATAAGTTTTATTAAAATTTTATTTCAAATAGATACTATAGCTAGTGATATAAGTTTAAGAGTGTTATAAGTTCAAGAATTGCGACCACTCGCTAAAAATGCATTTGCCTTATAAAAAAGCAGTTTGATATTATAGCCAATCATTAAAAATTAGTATTACTTGTTCTCTCAAAAAGTGCTTTATATAATATTATAATAAATTTCTGCTTTCATTATACACCAATTAGTAAAAAGATATGTAAGAAAAATAATCCTTTTCTTTAAAAAAATAATATAACTACAAAGATCCAATAACAAATTATAAAATGACAAAAGTATTAAATTGCAATAAATGTTAAATTTATTATTTACATTAATATATGAATTTATATAAAATATAATATTTATAATAACTCACTAAAATGGCTATACTTGCTTCAAACTTTCAAAATGTAAAAAACCAAAATCCAAAAATATAAATGAAAATGATGAAATAATAAATCAACAAAAAAACATAAAACTCACATGTATCATATCGTTTAAACATATCGAATTTCATGTGAACTTTCCGCTATAAATACCTACACACAACCCACCATAATCCTATTCATCCTCTAATCACAAAACAATTCTCACACAAAAAAAAAATGAGTTCAAATTACCAAACTCTTGTCCTTACATTACTAGTTTTTGTTTTGGGTTCTATTTTATGCAACGTGTCCCCAGTATCAGGCGTCAAGTCGCATGAAGATTTTTGGCATCCCGAGAAGAATTTAACCGACACAAAAGTATTAACACTTGCGAAATTTGCAGTTGGACAACATAACTACAAGACTAATAGCAAACTCGTGTTTTACAAAGTGGTGAAAGCGGATTACCAACTTGGTTATGGAATAAAATACCACATAACATTGAAAGTTAACGATGGGGCCCGCAATGATAAACCTAAAACATATGTAGCTCTTGTTATTTATGATCAGTTTACGGATACTCAGCGTCTTGTTTCCTTTAAGGGACCTATTTAGGTGTAATGAAAGTTGATTAATAAAAATTATGATGGTGTTTAATATTAATAAAGGGGTATGTTTTGGGAATTATGTGTTTATCTATAAATTAAATAATAATTTAATTTTTTTTTTCATTTTGAAACATGTTGTGATTATCACAAAGCTTTCTTTTGTTGAACTAACATTACTTGTGGGTTGTAAACTTGTGTTCTACAAAGCTTTCTTAATGGAGTATATATATGTTAAATAGTAATTTGGTGAGATTAATGGAGTTTTTGGTGTGATTTGTGACTTGAAGTTGCAATAACCGGTTTGTTGTAACTTGTAAGACGATTAGAATTTGAGAACGTTGTTGTGAGAGACTTTAGTTATGTATATATATGTTTAATAGTAATTTGAATATTTGATTAATAAAGTCTTAATATTTAATTTAAAAATGCACAGCAAAACATATATATTTGTTGTTCATACATTAATCTTATTTAAATGTGCACCAAACATTTGATCTATCAAGTCAATGTTTTTGAAACCAAACATTTGTTATACGTACAATAACGCCTCGTTTACAAGAAGCTCTCAACTCAAGCCTCATGCTTTTTTAAAAAACCATGTTCACTTCAGTAATTTTCATTACTCAAACAATGAAGTTTATTATCAGTAAAAAATTAGTAAAACAAATGTTACCTGTTTTCTACTCCAATCGTATTGACGAACGCCAAATGCAGGCGCGAATTGAAGATATATGAAACCCTCTTTTGCTAGCTTAAACGCCCCTGACTGAAAACAACCACCATACAGATTAATAATAAATTAAACACATAAATTTTGACTTTTGGAATCAAACAAGTTACATTTCAGCTTCGAAATTGACATAAATTTCAAACTTTTTCACACAATTCTGTCACTAAAATCAAACAAATGTATTTAACAAATTGTTTATTCACCGAAACATACATCTAAAGGTGCGAATTCAGGTGGACGAGGTTCAACCGTAAGAGCAGCCTTCCCTTTGTATATCGAATGTCCAATGAACACCTTCGGAGAATCTAATCATCAATCGACACAAAACCATTTCAATTTTCAAATTGATACTGATTTTAACAAAAAGCAAAGTGAAAAAGGTAACCTTGTCGAGGTTGATCGGAGTATTGACATTTCAGACGGAGTTTTCTTGAGGTTGGATTTACGAAGTTGATTGTAGATGGAGAACGTAATTTAGGGTTTAACGAAAATGGGGATTTAGGGTTTTGGGTGACGGAGGCTCCTCGTGTTAAAGGTAATTGAAGGTTTAACATCTTTGTTGCAATCTTATACAACTCTGTTTGATGGATTTGTTCACCGGTGACGGTGAGATGATATCTCGAAAGTCGGAAGCTAGACTCTCGGAGTGTTCCTTTTTCTCAGTTTGTGAAAGTGAAGAAACATGAAGGTATTGTGTTGTATGATCTTGATAAACCCTTGAAACGTGAGTTTTTGGCTTGATCCAAACTAAAAATTGAAATTTTGATTTTGTTTGTTTGTTTTTTTTTTTTCTTTTCTTTTCTTTTTTTTTTATTTGCATTTTTGGTTTTTAGGCTCTTTTTCCAAGATTAATAATGGAAAGAAAAGAACTAAAAGAAAAATGAAGAAAAAAAAAAGAAAGGAAGTGAAAAATAAATTATAAGAGAAAAGAAAATAATGAAAAGGAATCATTTCCCTTCTCATCATTTTCTTTCATTTTGGAAGAAAAGTTAAGAACGGAATTATCAAGAATAATAAACTTTTTTTCTTTTCACTTCTTTTCAATAAAAAAACTCAGAAACAAAATACAAAGTAACACATAATTTTTCCAGTTTCCTTTCATTTCTTTCCTTAAAAAAATTTAAAAACACAAATATTTTTCATTTTTTTCAAATTCCTTTCCTTTCCCTTCCCTTGTTAAATGAGATTCGGAAACATAGTCTTAATTGAGTTTTGGTTTTGTCTGCTTGGGCTTACATTTTTTGCTATACAAAAAGTAACCCAAAATATTGTGTTTGGACTAAAGAACATTAAAAGTCTATAAACTCAATAAAGTTTATATAGTTTAGATCAAGCTACTTAAATCATTATTAATAAAAAAAACGGAACAAAATTACATAAAATAAAAGAAACAAATCGATCAAGTTGCTAACATCATGTTCTAGTAGTAAATTTAACACAAAAGATTTAAGTTCAAACAAACATCTATCGTTCGATTTTTTTGATTTTTATTTTAGACAAAACTGGAAGCGGTCCAAACATTTATTTTCAGAAAAAAAATACCAAACTTGTTGGTTTCTATATGAGTTCGTGTTAAATGTATTAATCCATTAGCAAACATATTCCGGTAAATGTCTAACTTTGTGTTTTGTTGTGTTTTGTATGATAAGGGACTAATGTTGCTAAAATAGAAAGCTAAGGAGTCTTGTAGCAATTCCTTGAAGTTACAAAGGACTAAATGTGTAAAGTAAGAGATTGTATAGACAAAAGATTGAACTGATCATATGCTTCTACACGAAATATTAGTGCCTCATATTGTTCTTGAGGAGACTCTCTTAGTATTTGTTAAATATATATATATATGTTAGGGTCAGAATATTCTGGGATATCTAAGGATACCTCGAGATATTCTATTATTTATACTGATAGTTTATTGCTGAGTCTTTCAGGTAAACGCGTTCCAGAATATTTCAGAATATTTCAGGATATCACAAGATATGAGCGACGCTGATAATTGTAACAGATAACTCATGGTTATCAGCGAGGCTTACCCACGATTTATACCACGTGGGTAAATGTTCGAATAGTGGCCTGGAAAAGCGGATCTGGGGAGACTTATTCGTAGAACTTTATCGAGAAGAAGAGGAGACTATCCCGAAAAATCCGGGATATAGTTAGGCATTTGTGACCGTTGTAATTTACTT
>WOUH02000012.1:3957273-3974058 GCA_009936405.2 Stevia rebaudiana
ATCCATTGCTATTTGATCTATTGTGGTTAGCAAGATCGGTCAATTAGGTGAAGGTAAGGAAAGAGAGGGATTCGAACATAGTTCTATATATATTTTGTTTGGTTTCCTACCCTTATGATTTGGTACACCTTGTTCTTTAAGAGAGATCAACTAGTTCGGGGCTAGGTTGGGTTGTTCAGTTTGCTTTGGGACTATAGCAAGTATGATCTTGAGATGTTCCCTATGATTGTTTATCAAAGTCTAGTAGAGAAACTAATAATATATAATAATTCAACGCAATTCTTCTGTAGTTAACATATTAGTGAAGGTATCAATGTAACATGCTATGGAGTATGGAGTATGAATCATTATCTTAATTCTCATAACATATAGTCATCCACAATGAGATCTTGAAGGAAAAACATGACGCATGCTACACAACTAATCAACCATTGATTGTGTTCGTTAGCCATTTGTTTGTTAAAATGCTACGAAACAAACATGAATAAGGGCTCTTTTATATTTGCTTTGTTAATTTACATTTTAAGTACATTTAAAAATCGGCATTAAATTGACATATCGATGCAATGAATACTAACTACTAAGTAGTGAAAAGATAATTTGGGACTAAAAAGATGAAATTTGATTTAACCAGTGTGCTGCTTCTGTCATTAGTTTAAAATCCATGGGATTAAATAAAAAAATTCGAGAAGAATATGAATATAGTTATGGCCTTGTGGGTATTTTCTTATTATTCAAAGTCAACAAAATTGACCAGCGATTTAAACGTGGTGTGCCGGCATTCATCTCACACGAAGCTTCTCCCAACCCATTTCCCCCGCCTTCGCTCTGTATATAAACCATGATTCAACAAATCAATCACATTCAGCGAAAACCCCATTCAATTTCATCGTCTGAAAATGGTTATCGAAGAAAATTCAGAACAACAAGTAGATGTTTTCGATCGGTTACCAAACGCATTGGTTTTTGAAATTTTTAACAGAGTAGAAGATGCAAGATCGCTATCTGCCTGTGCGGTTTTGTGTAAGCGATTCGGAGATCTTGTAGCCCAAACGCACAACGTTTCTCTAGAAATTACTCGTCGACCGGAGTTGTCGAAGGGGGCTTCCGGTTGGCAAATGAGCAAATCGAAAAGCTACTTTGGTAGATTCATATTGAAACCAATTCATGCTTTCTTACATCGGATGATTTCCAGAAAATCAAAGACCTGTTCGACTTGTTGCGACGATGAGGAAGAAGACAGTATGTTTAGATTGCCTAATGATTTGCTGAAAAAGTTTAAGGAAATCCGGAATCTGTCCGTGAAACTTCCCGGTCACGACGGAGATATCTCGCCGGAAAATGCGTCTGGTGCGTTGTTGAAATGGAAGGCGAATTTCGGAAAAGAACTCGAGAGCTGTGTGATTTTGGGGGCCACCGGGTTTCAAAAATCGGAAACGAAAGTAGAAATCGACGGGAAGGAAAATGTTAAAGACGGTGAGAATTCACTGCCGGCGTCGGTTTCTGCAAACTTGACAAACAAGCAACTTAAGAAACGAGTGGTGTGGACGATCTCGTGCATGATTGCTTCTTCTGCACGGCACCATATGTTGAAACAGATCATTTCGCAGAATGAGATGATACGAGAGGTGAAGATCAGCGATGGGAGTAAGCAAGGGACGATTGAGATGACGGAGGAGCAGGTGGTGGAGCTGAGGAAGGAGATGAACTCCACGGCGGCGGAATCGGATAGAACGAAAATTCCGGCGGTGACGATAAAGATGTGGTACGTGCCGGTGTTGGAGTTGCCGGAATCCGGTGGCGTGATGAAAGGAGCGACGTTGGCGGTGATTAGGCCGACGGTGAGGCCGGTGGAGAAGGATGATGACGTGGCTTTGGCAATTGGTGCATTTCGGGAAAATTTCACGTCGGAAGCTGTTAGGAAATTGATAGATACGAAAAAGTCTTATACACTTGAGATGAATTCATTTTGAGAATTTGACTTTTGTTGAGATTTTTTATTTATTTGATTTTTTTCATCAAGTATCTTTGATATTCTGATTCCTATATCTCGATGTACAAATTTTTTTTTTTTTCTTTTATAAAATCTAGATATTTTTTCTGATAAAGCATAGCTATAAATGATTGAATATTGGTTGTTGCGTGTACTCTTAATAATAACGAGATGACTCAACCTAAAATTGATACAAATGTATTTTAAGCAAGTTAAATACACATTTTGAGAAAGACCAAAGACTTTACTACTCTTTTAACGTTTCACTTAATTCATAACATTATTAAACACAAATTAAACAATCTAATAATAACTTTCAAAACAAATAATGGTCACCAATTATGAGAATTTTTGTTACAACTAGGTATACCACGGGCGCACGTTGCGGCGCCTATATTGCATATTAAAAAACCCACGACGATTGTTGTTATATGATTGACCATAAACATAGTTGTAGTGAGAGCTACTACTATCTACCACATGCATTCTAATCAGTGGCGGAGCTTGAGTGAGATTTTATGGGTTGCCAAGATCATATATATCATATATGTAGAATTTTAAGGGATTTCATGGGTTGCCGTCCTATATATATAAAAAAAATTTCGGTCGAAATAGAGAAATTTACACTACGGGCGAAAAAATCAGCAGTCGTCCGGGCATCTATGTATCATGTGAAAAATTCTAATACCTGAATGTGAAGATTAGCAATAGAACAAACAATTAAAGCCAATAACGTAAACCAATCATATGAAAACAACAATCAGACTCCAAATTTTGATTATATCTCAAACTTTAGGGAAATTAGACGATGGAATAAAAGTTTGGGTTTTCATTACACAATTTACCTGCAATCAATTTTTGTGAAAAGAAACAAAGAATGTCATTGATAGAACACAAACCTAACCTAAACATGAGGAAAAATAGAAAGAACAACTAATAAGCAAAACCTACCAGAACCATGATCACGTAATATGTTAAAGAATTTGTACAACCTGCAGGTAAGGCACAATTCCCAAATCGAACCGATTGGTACAAAGACGACAAACTACCACATTAGAGTATGGATCCATTGGTTCTTAAAGTATCTCCTCCTTCAAAAGCTTGATCATGCATGATGTGGATACTGGAATCATCATCATGCTGTATGTCTTCACCACCAGTATTCACAGACTTCAAAAATTTACCTGATTCTTATACAGCAACGAATAAATTTGTGAGTTTATATGCAGTCAAACATTCAATTTTTCATGAATTAACTGCAAAATGAACTTTATTTATGGCTTGTGTTTAAACTGACAGCAAGTTTGTGTTTGGTGAAATTAACCTTAGCTCCCAAAAGAGACCTGAACCCATGACTCAAGAATTATGAATAATCAACAAAAAGATGCTCTGTATCTAAACCAGTTATTCGAAATAAATGAAGAAAAATGGAGCAGAAACCTGATGCGTTAGACTCCAAAAGGCCTGATGGAACAATTTTCGAACCTAAAACTCACAAAATTGAATCATCAATATCTTCCACATCAGTGAAAACGTACCTGATGAGGGACAATTATACATACCTCTATTGTTGGTGTCATCGGTTCTTGCTTTACAAATAAGAGATTAATATCTCTTTCACTGGAAAAAAGATGAGAGCAGAGACTCTCATATCAAAATTGAACAATAAGCCCTAGACGTAAGCATCAAAATTCAAAAGGCCCTGTATAAAACCATCTCAAAAGCAGTTAGTACGATATAGGCCCTTGTAGGAAATCATCCCAAAACCCAGTTCCGAACAACTGAAAGGTAACGAACGGAGACAAAAGAAAAAACTTAAAACCTGGAAGGTGAAACATGGATTCTGCGACATGATGTCGATGAGGCCGCCGGAGCCTTTTCTCTCGACAAATCTTTTCTTTTCTCTCGCTTTCTTCAATCACATAGAAACCTGATGATGACAGCAGAAAGAAAAGGAGAATAGTAAACCCTAAACGCCGGTGACGTAAATAAGAGGGATGCAAAACACGGGTGATGGTCAAACTCACTTGTACCTTAAGCTTAGTATAATGTAACTTACTGTATTACTGTTTATAGCATATGAAAATTAATAGTTATATAATGGTGTGGTATAATCCTTAAAAGCTAAATGTATGAAAAATAATTAGAGTTAATTGCACTAATTAATGACCCTGTTGGTTTGATTAAATTACACATTTGGCCCCTGGATTTTAAAAATTGCAAAAGTAGTCCTAAAGGTTGTAATATGGTTGCATCTTTAACCTCTAACTTTAACACCGGTTAGTTTTTACCGGGAAATAAGCCATGCGCCATCAATTTGACTTACAATTACAAACATAAGCCTAAAGAATGAGTTAAAGTTGGTAAAAATAGTAAAAGTTAATAACAATATGACTTTAAATCAGTAAAAAAGATAATAAACTAGGTTAATTAGTATCAATAAATATTCATAAAAATCAATGATTTTTACTGGTTTTTATAAAACTCTATTTATTTTAATTCATGCTTAGGGTTAAGTTTGTAATCGTAAGTCACGTGGATGGTACATGGGCTAATTTTATGATATAAACTAAATGATGTTAAAGTCAGTAGCTAAAGACACAACCATATCACATATATTTGGACACCCTTTGCAATTTTTTATATTTAAAGGCAAAATGTGCAATCTAATCAAATCACATAGCCCATTAGTGCAATTAACTCTAATTATAACTTTTAACACTCATGGTACAATCATATATAATCTTTTATATTTAGAACTTAAAAAACATATGATACAATGTTTCAAAGCTAAATGTGTGAATTGAGAAAACTTAAATGTTAATATTTTTTCCTTTTAAAAGGCTCACTTTTATATGTATTTTCGTCAACTTTTTATTTAAAAAATGTTGAGTATTTATGAAAAATATATATGTAAAAAGTAACAAAAAATCATTTATGTTTATTTGTTACATATGTAACAAGTGTTTACATAAACAAATTAAGATGTTACATATTTAACGTATCATGTTACATATGTAAAACTAAAAAAATGGTGACGAGTTTGAAAAAAAAATCCCATTTGCGTTTTTTTTTTTTTTTTTTTTTTTTTTATACCAAAAATGATAAAGTTTAACGTAGTTCCTATATAAAATATAAAAACAAAATGTTAGATATGTAACTAGGCATTGGTTTCTTGGGTTTTTACCACTTAAGTGAGTTTTTATATAAGTCAACCCTTAGTTAAGTATAGTTCAAGTTACACGTAGACAATGCTTGGTGCTTCACGCCCCACACCCCCAACAAGCTTTCCACGTGACCACCAAACAACTTTCTCAGATAACCCACCCCCACGCCCCATCACACCCACACCTGACGCGGTGTTCAGGGCGTTATGGGGGTGCCACATAGGCCACCACGCCCCTTCCACACACCATTACATGTAGTCTTAGAAGTGGTTAACGATAGTTTAACAATTGATTGTCTTTGCAAGTATTAAATCTTAATCCAAGCATTTGGTACGTGATTAACATACTCACATTACTTAAATTAGTTAGATGTCTTTTCTCTCTTGTGATACCTTAGCAAATCATATATCGTTATTGTATGTTTTGTCATAATAAGATGACGCAGCTTATTCCAAAACAAGAAAACTTCATTTATTGTACGGAAAAACTTAAACTAAACTTTTCATTCATCTCATATTAGATCATGTTCGAAGCAAGCTAAAATCAATAAATGTGCCACATCAAATTTCACTTCATCTTTCAAAAACCCACATTTTCTCCTTTGTAACATTTTAGGCAAATATATATCGTTCTTATTATGTTTCGTCCACACTAAGATAGATAGATACCGAAGTTGCCGCATAACTCATAAGGTATGACCTCAAATACCAAAGCGCTTTTGCCGCATTCGTTTGGATGAGAAACGATGAGTGATCTCCTAGAAAGTTTTCACTCAAGAGCCATGCCGTGAACAACTTTCAGTCTTTCACGATATGCGATAAAGGAGTTGGATCGTGACCATACCGATGTTGATGTTGATGTCAATGTCATATGAGTCGTATCATTGGAGTAAACAATCTGTCATATGAGTCGTATCATTGGAGTAAACAATCCATGTTTTAACCAAGTTACCCATATAAATCTGTTATAAGCCCATAATGTAAGAAACCCGACCTTTGTGGGACAATCCGTGAAATGATCAGATCAGGTCCAATTGGGCCGATAAATTTATTTAGTCTGTTACTTGTTGGGCTGCTAAATCCGCTCAAGACAGCCCACTAGAATATTTTGGTGATCCGCGAAAGTGTGAAACGGTGGAAATTAAAACAGACGCCAAAAGATATATATGGTGGGCCTTGGGATAATGGGCTATTGGAATGATCATATTTCTGTGGATAAAGGCTTGATCCAAAATAAAAGTTTTCAATTAAATGATCTTAAGTTGAAAGGTTGAGGTTTAGTGATAAAAAAAGGTAGTAAAATTAAGAGGTTGTGTTACTTAAAATAAATTGTTGTTAAAAAAAGCATTTATTAATCTTATTGGTGGATGATGGGCTATTAAATAAACTTCTTGTATAAATGATTTTCAATAACATTCGTGAAAAATGGGCCGTTGAAGCCAGGTAGACTAGAGGTGCTCAAATCGTTTTCTCTTAAGAACCGGTTTGGTCAACAAAAGTCAATAACCGAGTAGAGAGAAACTGGTTTGGGTTTTTGATCGATTCTAACCGGTTTTTGATCGGGTAGAGTGGAACCGGTTTCGGTTATGGTCTTTCAGACTAGCTGGAACCGCTGATTCGGGTAGGAACCACCAATTCCGGTTCCATAACCGATTTTTTTGAATAGGTCTATATATGTGGATACATATATCTATATTATAAGTAAAAAGAAATATCAGAAAACTATAAATAGTTGCATATTATTACATCATAAGAAAATTGTCTCATCTTGAAAGGTTGTTTTATCAAAATCAACAGAAACAAAAGGAAATAGATATTTGAACTACCTCTAAACTAATTATAATATTTATAATATATATATATATATTCACATTACATCATATCCTACTTCCCATCCTGCTGAAAATGCAAGTCATATTTGAAACTGCTTTGTGACAATTTCCTCGATACACCTTCAACTTCTCCATATTTAAAATCTAGCCCCTCTAGATTGGTACTTGTACCGGTTAGCCCAGAACAAATAATGAAGAAAATTAAGTGCACTCAAAATGCACATCAACCAGTAAAACCTCTCCAAATGGTAATGGTTCAAATTCTCACCGGACAACCATCCACGGTGGCCGGAGCTCCCGGTGGCACTGTTCACCACCGAAACGATCATCGTACTCAGATAATACCCCATTGCCAACGACACAAACGATAATGCGGTCGCTAAAGACTTCATATTCGCGGGTGCTTCGGTGAAAAAGAACTCCATTAATCCCGCTAACGTAAACAAATCAGCTGACCCAAGAAACAAATATTGGAACGCGATCCATAAAAACGAGATCGGTAACGGCTCGTGTGTATCGAGCCCGGTTCGTGTGACCACTCGCTTGCGTTTGATCTCGACTAGAGCCGCAACCGCCATTGCCATGATCGATAAAAGCAGACCGATCCCAATACGTTGCAAATGTGAAATACCCATTTCCGATTTGGTTGCCTTTCGCGCGAATGGGATAATAATATGATCATAAATCGGAGCGATGAACATGATGAACATAACCGGGAAAACCGGTAGCGATGCAGCGGGGACTTTTAGCGACCCGATTTTTGTGTTCATTGTGGAAGCTTGTTGTACGGAAAATGTGGACAATTGAGCTAGACAACAATTAAGCATGATGGTGCAACCGAAGATCGGGAGGACTCGTAACACGATCTTGACATCTTCGACTTGTTTAACCGAGCATTTGAGGAACTCGTAAGCCGGTTTGGTTATGGCTGCTTGATTTAGGAATTTGAGAGTTGAGGAAGGTGTTTCGGATTCTTCAGGGGCTTTTGTGACGGTTTGTTGTTGTGGGGGGATGTCATTTGGGGATAATGACATGTTTACGATGGCATTGCTTGGACTTCTAGCGATGCAATTGTTTAACATTGCTCCGGTTAATACCTGTGACAGTTTTATACATTAAATGATTTGTAATATACTTGTTAAACACACTAACATATTGCATTCAAATATTCAATGGAACCGGGAAATTAGTGACGGATTTAGAACAATTTTTTTTTTTAATCTGAAAGCAGTTGGTCAGTTTAATTTCAGAATATAGAAACCTAATCTTGAACTTAGCTTTTGATAGAAAAATCAAAAAAGGTTATCAGTAGGGGAGCCTACTCTACATTATGAATGAATAATTAAGAAGAAAATGGATCTTTTTATGAAATAGAGATTAATTCACATGGTAATTAGCATAATCTAATTTTTGTGTTAAAACCGAATCTATAAGTCTATAACACATGATTTGATTTTTTCAACTATTTATAATCGACTGGATTTTATTATAAACAGTTAAGTTAATTTGACTAATGGAAAAGAAGATTTGGTTAACATGATTAACCCTTGGATTTGGAAATTGATAGATTGAATTATCTAGTAAATTTGTTTATATATTGGATTAAATAACTTTTTTGCAATCTTTTTAATATATAAAACTAGTTAGTCGTAACTAATATGTTATTTTGAAAAAAAAAATTAATGTTGTTCCAACTTGGTATATATATATTACTTATCAATAATAGAGAGGCAATTGCATATTTGCTACTCTAAATTTGTAAAATTACATTTTATATAATTATGTTTGAACAACAATGGAAATTATGCATCGAAAACTTATATTTTGAAAGAAATTTGAGGGTGATGCATGCAAGTCTCAAGGATGATTCTGTTGTTAGTTAAATTTTGGTGTCTAGACACATATGATTGTATAACATCCGGTTTTCAAAATACATGTTCTAACCATCGGTTTCTTGTTTGGTGCGAATATTTCATTTTAGTTGTATTCTTTCGAAATATGATTTGATATCCGGTCTTTATGTCACGCATGTTATTTAAAACTCACAACAATATTCATTACCTTAAATATTGTGGTGAGCGGGCTACCAGAAGGGATCTTGTTCCTATAAAAACGAGAACCCGCAAGGAACACTGGAATCGACAACAATATTGTCAATGTAGAAATACCGAACCCCCATTCCCATCCTTTATTGTCTTCGATCCAAATTACAAAGGTAACCGCGATGAGAGCCCCAAATGCGAGACAAAACACAAAGTAGTTGAAGAACGTCGATCGTTGTTTTCTCCCCTTTATAGTGTTCTCATCAAATTGTTCCGCACCATGTGCGGGTAACGATCCTTTTATACCTCCTACGCCTAAAGCGACCAAATAAAGGCCTAAAAAGAGAATCGCAGCTTTGACCCCGTGGACTTGTTGACATGGGTTCGTGGCTATTGAATGGTCGCACTTAGGTGGCTTAAGTGACGATGAACGAGCTTGTATAGTCAGTATCACTAGACCCTGATCAAACATAAAAAAAATTACCCGTTAAAAGATTGCGTGATGATATATGATATTTTTAATGAGTAATGCGAGACAAACTGGTATGACCGAGTGACAATTGACATATATCCTATGAAACTCAAGAATGTAATAATAAATTTTAGTAGTCATCAAATGATTATTTACGAGTTTATTGATAGAACGTAGGATATAAAACAGATCGAGAAAAAGAAAAACTAAAGTTTTAATACATGTGAACATTTACCGACGAATCTAACAAACTCTAATATAATTAATTGTCTTCTAAATCCAAACAAAGATCTATCAATAACTAGAAGAACACTCTAGAGGGATTCCCATTTAAACCCAATAAAAACTTTATCCTAGTTTTTCTTGATTAACTTAGAGACATAGTTATACTTGATTTTATGTCATGTTATTATCATCATCTTCAAATAAACAAAGACATACCATTGCTATCATGTTATTATCAAATTTAATATATTTTCAAGTAAAAAGATAATCGTGAATAGTATCTTTTATAATTCCATCGTTTAATACGTTGCTACAAACCTCTGTTGATACTTGATAATATGTCATAAGTCAAGATTACTCATGATTATATTTCATTTCAGGTGGAGTATTACTGACCGATCACTATCAATGGTCCATACACGTCTAAACAAAACGAGTATGGATCTACAACAAAAATTTTCAGACACAAATGATTTGGTCCATATGTAATAAAAAGTTGGTTTTGTGGATGTCACTCTCCCAATCTATCAAAATAGATCCAAAATCTAAACAACCCACTTAAATGGCACTTTAGGCATAACAAATCCAACCGAGAGTCCGAGATCACGTGACAGCTTATAGTTTTGTGATTCAGTTAACTACAATATATATTTGATAATTATTACTTGTTTATGTCATTTTTTTAATAAAATATAGCAAAATTGATATTATTTATATTTTTGAATTATTCATACTAGAATATATTTAGTGGCTGGAATTTTGATTGAAAAATTATTCAGAAAATGTTATATTTTTTCTACTAGTGAATTAAAATTAAAAATATATTATCTGGTCAGTGAATAAAAATTATATTGAGTAAACCGTTACAATCTTTTTATCATTTGATAATCAAAGGCAAATCAAATTAAGGCGTGTACTTTTTGATTTGACATATACAATACAAGAATTCAATCTTATCATAAGTTGATTCTGTTGTCTCTTGATAAAGTTAGCATTTTTTTATTAATAGATAAATCGACTTCAAAATATCCGATCTATAATATATTATAAAATTATTGGAAACTTAAATTAAAAGTCAAATATGCACTCTAATTTGGCATATTTTCTTGTATTACCCAAAAAATTACACTTTACACGTTAAACGTTTATTTAATTGTTTAATTACTCCACATATCTCATTTTAATCATTAGTTTCTTAACAAACATCCATTGTTAAAGCAATCGCAAATAGGTGGTTTAATTTGGCAAACTTGTATGTGAAATGAGAGAGCATGAACTTGATAAAGGGCAAGCGAGGAGAGAGAAGGTGATTGTCCATGACCAAAGACCGTTGGTGTCACAAAATCCTTTTTGGTCTTTCGTCTGAAAAAACCTACACGAATTTCGAAGATTTATGGCGTCCGGCCAATGTAGTGTTGATGGTCTTATTCTTTCATATAAGTAGAATTATGATCGTAATATATACCACTTACTAAGATGTCTTAAATCTTTGGTTTGTGTTTCTATATATAAAAGATTGACTAATAGATCATTATCCGACATTATCCACAACGTAAGCCATACCCACATGGTGAATTTTATATTGGTCAGTTTTTTAAGTTGTATCAATCTGACATCAACCGCAAGATATGGGTGACAAGTGTATTATAAAAGTATACGTGTCAAGTGAGAGGTGGCACCACGTGCCCATATTACAATGCAACTACATTATCAAGAAAATAAATGAGCATCGATGTAACGGCCTCATTGGGACTAGAAACAAAATATTAATGGTATCGAAGTCCACCTTGTTTTCATCCCCTTTAACGCCATACGTGTATACGTAACATGAGGCGGGACCCACAATCATTAAACCGTTATGAAAAAGGAATTTAAATATAGAATACACTAAATATCTTTCATCCTTTTCTTTTAACAATTAGCCAGGGTGTGTGAATTTTAAAATTAGTTAACTGATACTTTTTAAATATTAATAAATGACGGTTTTCGTCTATAAGATTTGCAACACTTAACAATTTCAGTTCATACTCAAACGTTTGTTGTGTATAACGTTTCAAGTCTTAAATGTTTTTGTCATTAAGACCTAAAACTTCAGAGACGAAAACTGTTAAAACTTGAAACGTTAAAGACGAAATTTTTTAAAATTTGAAACGTTAAAGTCAAAAAAATGTAAAGACTTGAAACTTTATGGACGGTTTCCTTTAACGGTAGACTAAAACTTTTAATTACAGCAAACCTCAGGAACAAAAAGCAAAGTTTACTCTTATAATTAATTAGATAATAACAACTTAAAATGCTTTGAAACTTAAATATGTATTATAATTTAAGATAAAATAGTAATATATAAAAAGATTAAAAAACTTGTGATGTTAACATTATTTGAAATTATTTATTACTATTAGATATGTAACGATAGTTTAGATATTTAGTTATAATTTTGGAAAGACAAATAGATATTTGGCTGTTAACTAACAGGTTTATTAAACTATATAGGGGAAAGTTCATGAGAAAACCTTCAAAATGAAGAAAACTTAGAAAACCAATCAAACCAATCAAACCATTACCAATCAACTTTATTTTTCAATTTTTGTTTTCTATATCTTTTTATTACAATATTAGAAATGTAACAAAAATAAAAAAAGTTTAAAAAATTATGTCGATCGTGTAATTACATATATATAACTTATATGTATATATGCACAGTACATGAGTTACATGTATGAAGCTTAATGAGTTACATACGTAACATTTTTGTTACATATACGTATTTCGTGAGTTCCATATTTTTTTCCAACTTATTTTTGTTTATTGTATTTATAATCTTATAAATTAAAGTAATGAAAAACAGAATTTTAAAAAATTCACTAATTTAAGAAGTTTTCTGAGAGTTTTCTCCATTTATTAGTTTTCTCATGATCTCTCCCATATCAAACTATATGTTAATTATGTTGAATTATTTGAACGTGGTTGTCTTTATTTGTACTTTTGGTGGGGCTAAGTGAGCCCCTTGCTTGTCTTGCCCTGGTTTTTGTAATATAATTTGTAGTTGAAAAAAAATAAATCAAGTGATGTAATTTTTTCTATTACTATGTACGGCGGAAGTTTTATTATATTAAGGTAATTACCTAAAATCAATAAAACTTCATTTCTTAAATCGTGATATAATTCATATGTTGATAAAAAGACTAACTATATATACCTAAAATGTGAATTGAAATAAGGATCTGACTATGAGTAATAGTGGATTTACTTAGTTCATTTATTATTCTTCATTATACAGCTTGGCCGTAATATGAATATATCTTTGCTTGAAATGGACCCAACTAGCACCAAACTTGTGAAAAAGTATCTTAAATGCCATTATTCTAGTTGTTGTATCGATACATATGGGTGAGTTATATGTTTGGTTCATAGTATTTACTAAAAACAAAGCATAAAATTCGAAGGAATTTGATGACATATCCTATGAGAGATTTAGAGATAAAAGGATTTTAGGATCCCTAATAAATAATGAAACAATTTAACCAAAGGAATAAAAATTAACTTCTTTCAAATATATGTATGATGTATTAATGTTCAAGTCAATCGCATGAAAGACGTATGTACACACACGCGTACTACCGTGATTATTGTTATATGTCACGTTACATTCTATAAACGTTGCGTACTGGCTTCACGTGCGATTCTTCGTACCAATTCACACACATAGCTGACCACATCATAGATATATACAAATGTATATGCACGTGTGTGTCGTTACAGTTACATATTAGGTCGTGTTCTATAAAAAAGTATTATAGGCTTCACGTGCTTTTCTTCCTACCAATTCATGCACACGTCCGACGACGTCAAAGATCTATGTATTTTTGTTCAGGATTTTTTAGAATTGCACCTATCTTTATGAAGGCATCGTTCATGATAGGATATGTAAATACGTGTGTTTAAGGTTAAAGACTTAGGAAAAGCTGCACATGTAGCTTGGCTTTGTCTTTTGAGCTTAATTTTCCTAAATTTCAAGTGAAATTTGCAGGTTTAATTTACTGTATTTTATTTTTATGTTTTTTTTTTATATTATTTTATATTTGTTGTCACTTGCCACTATTTTTTTTCTTAATTTCTTTCATTTTATGTTTAGGATTATTTGTTTGTCTACTGTTTGTTTAGAAGTTGGGTACAACTGTTTAGTATTATTTAGTTTGTTCGCCTATATGTTCAGTCTATCATTATATGTTAGTATTGTTGTTATTTGTGTTTTTTTACTTCTTTTGTTATTATCCGTTCTTGGTATGGTTGTCTACATCTAACCGTTCTAAACCCTACCACAATTGGTATGGTTTGCTATTTACCACAATTGCTACTTATGAGTTATGAAAGATAAAGAAGTGATAACGTAGGTAGACCATATTTACTAATGCATCATTATCTAAGTAGTTATAGAGTTGATTTATATTTGAGTTTCTTTATTTGGCACTTGTGTGTGAGAGAGAGAGGACATGTGTGTAAGAGAAAGGGCCTAGATATAAAATAATAAGAAAGTGGTTGCGTTATATAAATTCTAATTTCTTTTACGTAGCGTAGGATTAAGGGAATCTCCTAGGGCAAGCTTGATTCACATGTTTCAACTTGTCTTCTGGAAGATAATATTCGATGTTGTGTCACATTAATGTTATCCATGTTACATATTCACTAAATTTTGGGAGGCCATTCATATATGATATAAGAAAACAAGATGGTCTCTATAAGGAAAATATATCATTAATTTAAATATACATACATATTTTCATATTATTATTACTCTACGTACGTGTATGTAACGAATATTTGTTTAACTTAAGCAAACTTTTCCATCAATCGAAAGAGTGACACGTTTTTCCACTAGTAAAGGAAAGTGAGAACTACGCGAGCTAGCTAGACACGGTTTTTTCACTTTTTTTTTCCCTAATAATTTTTAATGTTATCAAAGCTAGACCACTATTTTGTACTTTATTTTATATAGTCATAATTAGTTAATTACACGTTTAAGTTCTCTTTGAATAGATGCAAACTATACGTTTGTATGAACGAAGTTTAATCAAGCAGCATATATGCACATTGACCATATACTTAAAAATGAATCAAAGATTCGATCGCAACATGTTTAACTAACAAAAAATAATATGATCATGTGTGTGTGTAGGAGAGAGAAAGATATATATTTACCAAGAACTCAACAAGTGCACTGATGAGATAGATTTGATATGTTGTAAAGAAAGCATCAGATAAGAAGCCACCAAGAAGAGCAAGAAGAAAAGCAGTCCCCATGAAATCTGTGACATGATTTGCTGCTTTTGAAGGAGAAAAGTGCATGAATTGTGTCAAGTACAACACCAAGTTGCTTGCATTTGCCAGATACGCTAAGTTTTCCATCACCTCCACAACTAAAAAAACAAATCCAACCAATCATGAAATGATTTGACAAAAAAAGGATCCAAGATTTCAAATACCCATTTCAGATATTTGCTAATTTAAGAAATACTTTAATCCTAAAGAAAAAAGATTTAATTTTTAATGAATTTGACTTTACCTAAGACAAATGAAGCCGCAAGCATGCCACCATGGTGTCCTTTGATTGCAGGTTTCTTCTTCCAATCCACATAACCTTCCCATATGTTGGATTGTTCTTGTGATTCCACTTCCTGAAAACCATAATCAAGAAAAACCCTAATGGTATAATTAAGTGATCAATTAACTTCAACAACAAAAGTCAAACTTTTTTGCTTTGCAAATGGTCATAAGTGTTAAAGATGAAGAAAGAGATGATGCACTCACCATTTCTCTTGTGAATCCTTTGGAAAAGAGAGTTGGGAGTTGGAAGTGAGGTATCAATTGATCAAAGGAGAGATGATGAAAAAGGGTTTAATTTAAAAGATAGAGAGTTGTCTAGAAAATCTATTTTCTCTCTCTATATATAAATATTCTCTCTCTATATATGTGTATGTATATTATATAAATATATATGTGTGTAGTACAACCTTCACTTTTTCTTGGAGAAAAGAAAGATTGTAACATAAATCATTTTCACAATCTCCTATAGTCTGTATCGGAACACACATATATATAGTGCTATAAAGGCCTCTAAATTTGACATATATGGTATTGATCATAAAGCAAACAAGGACTTAGCTTTTAGAGAGGGGAGAGATAAACCGAAAGAAGTTTGCTTTTCATGTTATGTGGTGGGATCGAAGATACGATGGAGAGACGGCTTCTTAGGCACAAGGTGGGGTTAGGGAGTAAAGACAGGCATCAAATGCTCCAATGGTAACTTTTTAAGGGAAGATATAATAACAAAAAAATGTGTCATATTTGATTTTTGAATTTTGTGTTATTATGGTTTAGTATAGTCAAAACTACTAAATGGTCTTAACTAAAAATCCATTAATATATGTATCAATATATATATACTAGTTTAGAAATCCATGTATTACATGGGCCGGATAAATCTTACATGTTGTATATCAATGATTTTATAAAGGTTTGTATGTTTAATATCATCAATCGTCGATTATGTATGATGAAATAACAAAAATTCAAAACTTTAAATAAGAAATATTTAAGGGTTACAAAATTATATTTTGAGATAAAACATAATTAACATCTTCTTATTAACTATTAATTTAAAAAAAACTGATAAAAGAAAAGATATTATCACATTAATATTTAGTTATATAATTAAATTATTTAAATTTATTATTAGTTATTAGGAATAAGAGTTGGTACTTTATTGGAAAGAGATTTAAGCGACCATCACATAGTGACAAGTGTCCGTGCAAAATCCTTTATATAAGACCTTAATATTATAAAAAGATATGTTTTAAAATATTTCATATGTTAAAAGTTTGTTTTAAAAAAATGATATTTAAAAAAAAAACGATTTTTGTTAGGGGTGAGCAAAACCGGATATCCGAATTTTCGGAAATCCGAATTTCGGATATCCGAAATTTCGGATATTAGATATTGGTATCCGAATCCGTATCCGAATTTTCGGATATCCGAAAATTCGGATACGGATTCGG
>WOUH02000012.1:3983465-4005900 GCA_009936405.2 Stevia rebaudiana
ACCGGTGGGGGAGGCTTCCTAGTAAATGGAGACTTCCGATGATCGGTAAAGGAACCGGGCCGGGTGGTAGGTTTTTGTGGCGGAGATGGGTTGACCACCAACGCCGGAGAAAGATACCGCTGAGTAATAGGAGGAGCAATGCAATTGTGATAGGGTACATAGTTTGTGACTTGGTAATTATTGACGTTATACATGATACAAGTTTATATATAGCTTATATAGAGATTTGAAATCTTTATTTTCTCGATATAATTTTTTTTCTCACGTCTATTCTTCACTTTCAAAGCACGTAAGGTCGACTATTCGACCTTCATGAGAATCCACGACGCCATTAGATGCACAAAAACCCCGTGAAATGTACTAAGTTTTCAGGACGATCAATATCTACATCACATCTTATATATATATCAGATGTCATTTTGAGTGACCTTAAGAAATACGTGTCGTTCCAAAAAAGAAAGAAAGATATACGTGTGGTTGAAAATCAAATTAGTGTTACGTGTTCTTCGGTTCCATTAGTTGTTTCTGAAAACAAACAAACTTCATTGTCATTGTCAATCTCCTATATGAATATGTTTATATATTTGCTTAAAATATAGAAATAAACGTATTCATCTCTTATAAACAAGTGATTATAATCAATTATGCTCGTGATCATAATAAATTGTTTTTCCTTACTTAACGCACTTAATTAACGGTCACACCCCTATATAATATTGAAAAGTTTAATGATAACATGATCAAGTGCTATCTTAAATGATATGGCCAAAATTCATTATACATTACCTTTCATTAATCATACATTGATGAATAGGTTTGAATCCATAATAAAATAAAAAATACAAAATTTAGTTCTTTCATTAATCATACATTGATGAATAGGTTTGAATCCAGAATAAAATAAAGAATACAAAATTTAGTTCATAAGCTCAATCTTGAAATTTCTTTTAGCTCAAAAGAAAAACTCTTAACCTATACAACCCACAACTCGGGTTCCATGTTGGGTATATGCACCAGCTTCAACTTGACTATATAAAGACGATTTTTTGATCTAACAACTTTTATGATCAATTTCTTTGATTTGTCAAAAACAACTAGGTAATCATCATCCACAAAAAATTGCAACCATTCTATGTGGCTTGTCACATGCTTAATATGTTGCTCGTTAAGGTAGGGATATACTAGACATTTGAAATACATGCGATTACTCGCGGTCATGTGATTACTCGCGCCATTGTGAAGGTACCAAAATTTCATCATCTTTTGGTTTCGACTTGAATTTCTCGGGATTAATATTCTCCTCGTTAAGAAACACATGCTCGATCTTCAAAAGGATTTATGGATTGTTCTCGGTGGCTTCGGCATAATTAGCTTCATGTCTTTTTACAATTCGATCGGGGCATACTGAGGCATAGTGTCTGAATTGGTCACAACGAAAGCATTGAACTTGTAACTTGTCCCTTTTTCCACCAATCCTCTCGTTGTCTCGGTTTTGATCGCTCGGTTTGGAACGATCTTGTCGGGCTCGGCCACCTCCTTTCCCACGACCACGACCTCAGTCACAAGAATTAGTTTGGCCATTAGTTTTCACATCCGGATCTAAAGAGTCATCCTTGAAATTATTTGTACTTGAAACATTATTAAAAAGTAACTTACTTTGGATCTCGGTCTCACCATCAACACTCTTGACACGATCTTCATAAGCTTTGAGACGGCATATGATTTCTTCAAATTTAATGGTCTTGAGGTCCACGGTTTGTTCAAGAGATGCCACCACATGAATGAATCGTTTTGGCATCATATTCAAAAACATTGTTACTAATCGTTTCTCATTAATCTGAGTTCCAAGGGCCGCGATTTTCGTGAAAGACTAGAAAGTTTCCCGGCTACGTCATCAATGGAATCCGATTCCGTCATGTGTAAGGATTCGAACTCACTATTAAGGGTTTGAAAGTGTGCTTTCATCACCCTCTCCGCACCAACGTGGCGGGTTTTCACGGCTTCCCATATATCTTATAGCGTCTTCACACTCAGCAACTTGCATAATAAGATCCTCGGGTAACGCCCGAAAAAGATACGCACGGCGGATGCGTTTTTCTTCTCATCAACTTTCACACATGTTACTGGTTCTACAACTTCCCATAACCTGTGGAATCGGAACACGGTTTTAATCCGAAACGCCCATATGGTGTAGTTGGTGTTTGTCAACATCGGAACTTGAAGCGAGATAGAAGATTTCTCATGAACCTGAACAATCTACAATCTGATCACAGGTGGTGTTTAAGACATGGTTTTCTTCTTCCGAGTGTAAGTTAACAGAGTTTCTGAACCCACCCCAAAATTCAAACTTTGAATAGAGCTTGTTTGTCCAACCAAATAAATTAAGCGACAATTATCAAACCAAAGGAAAAAAAAAAAAAAAAAAACTTGCGTTCTTTGATTTACGACGAAAAACAAACAAACCACCATTGTTTAGTAAATTCCAGTAACATTAAAAGTCAAACCCACCTTCTTTGACCATTAACCGTAATCTCTGATTTCTTCACTTTACGATTAAGAGATTGAGAACGCGAATAACAAAATAATCAGTAGCGATCGACCACAACAGCCGTGATCAAATAAACAGAACGTTGCACGAGTCCTTTGGTGGTGTACGAGAACGATGATGTCGACCCTTGTTCTTGTCATTTATCGCGCTCACCCCTGCAACGGCTTAGTCCGGTTCATTTCTTAAATTAGAGAAGATATTGACGGTTTTTAAAAGGGTAAAGCTAAAAGGACATCTGATGTTTTTGTCGTACCCAATCTTAAAAAACTAATTTTAAAGCTTGCCGTATTGTATAAGTGTGTTTGAAAAATAATTAAGAATATTTTGAAATAAAAAATTCTGGCATGTTATAAATACAGGCATTTATGGCGACTTTACAGCTTCCCATTGTATCAATATATAATGTATTGTATCTGTGAAATATGGATGATAATAAGAAACTCAGTTCTCTCTCAAATTCTCTTTGTTCTATAATACGTTATCAGCACCTTTGCTCTACCAAATCCCCTCCAACACTACTGCAATCAACAATGATAACGAGAAGATGCATAGCAATGATAGGAGTTATGAATTATCCCTATCCCATTTTTCCTTGTTGATTCAAAGCTACCGGAAGTTCAAAAGCACCAACAATTGTTCGCCTATCTCAAACTTTACAAAGGTCTGGATTATGTTTGATTCGTGAACTGAGACTCACAAAAAAAAACGAGGTAAGTAATCTAATCATCTTTTAATGATCATATACATCATAGTATCATACACCATGCATGCTCTTTATTATTATTTTTTCTAACATTGACTCTTTTATGAGTTGGTATTCTGTTAAAATGAACTCTGGTATGATAAGGTGGGCTACGTCTTGAAAAAAAAAAAAAAAAAAAAAAACACCCATCGTTTTTATTTCTCTGACTTCCGATAAGATTTGCATTACACAAATCGCAGAGAGTATTAAAACTTTCTACTCTTCTAACTTACTGCCTTTTTCTCTGTCAACCTCTTGTTATATATTTTTCTTGAATAACTATTAGTGGCAACACATAATCAAAAGTACTCACCTTGATAACATCCCTTGCAATCACGTTTGTTACTACTGTACGATTTTTTTTAAACCGGCACCCAGGAAGATGAAAGACACCTTTGGGTTCTCGATATACATATCTGTGCGGCCGGATATCTGTACCGGAAGTTCCGGAGACCCGACTGGAGACGGATTCCGCGTAAAGGTCACCTACGAATTGAAGTTACGTCGTTATGGCTACTAATGAAACAGTCCGACATAAGTTACAGTCGCCGATTATGGAACCCTAATAAATGAATCGATTATTTACTCTCTGTCGAGGAACTCGAGCCCAAATAGGCCACGATGTCTTTTCTTTTATTTGAAAGCTAGCCCACAAGATTTTGATTTCATCACATCTTAAATACATATAAATTTTATGACGGAACCTTTATGGCTGTAGCCATTCTCTATCACTCAATATATACTAATATGATTTATCCGTTTTTCGGTTCATATACACAGTACACTAGATTTTATACGAGAAACAATATCTCTTGTTTATCTAATCAGCTTTATCTCTAGTTTGTCACCACGAATTTAATATAACAAAAAGTTTCCTTAACACTAAAATATCATTTCGTCCTCGAAATAGCCAAGTGGATGATCAAAAATAACATTAATAAAAAAAAAAATATATATTATTATTACTTCGAGAGATCTAAGGTATCATGTATCTTTCCTCTCAACGGATGTGCGTGATATAAATGTTAACTGATTTAAAACGGACGCAATAGATATGAAATCTAGTCATCATATGTATGTAGTTCTCTCATCTTGAAATATATATGTAACCAATTTAATCTTTATTCGAAAGGACAAGCATGGTAAGATTTGACGGACTTCTTTTGAAAGCTTTTGAGTTATTTTCTTTTGGATCAGATAATAGTGATTCTTGCATCACAAACCAAATAGTTAACCGTCATCAATTAAATCTCATGAAACATAATGAGTAAGACTTAATCCAGTATTCGTCCCACAATACAATAGTAAGTTTTTATGTTTGATTGGCTTGAAATTCACATTTATTTTTGAATGCGAAAGCTCTATGTTTGATTCCCTAGTTACAAGCGTAGTTTTTCGTATCTATTCATAAGCCCTTAATATGATAGTAAATTTATATCTATGAGATGTAGAAAATACTTGTAAGTACATTGAGCTATGACATTCTAGCGACTTCACATATTGTTGACTTATATATAGTTAGACTTAGAAGGCCAACATGATAATCAAATAATAAAGGGCCGGCCTTTAGTAGTTACGTGATTGTATAGACTAGTGAAACAAAAAAAAAAAGAGTAGTTTTCTTATATGATAATATGTGGTCACTAGATAACGCTTGCAAATATCTTTCTTATTTCTTGCAATTAAGTTCTTCGAAGATAAAATCACTGATGCTTTGTATTAGAAGAGACTCTCTCCAAGTTCCTCATTTTCAACAAACTGATGTTACCCATTCCCCGAAGTGAATGCAGTACAAACTGGATGAGGGACCGGGAGTACGAGGTAACGTGGTAAAATAATGTAGTGCTTCAACCCAATAGAGCATACAATAAACACCAATGGGAGGTATTCAAAGTACAATAATTACATGCTATAAATACGAAACGAACATAACGATATTTAAGCTCTAAAATCTCTAATAGAGCTTTCACAGTTATAGAAGGAGAATGGCTGATATATCATGAGACAAATAACATTACAATGAAACATTAAAAAAAAATATATATATATATATCTTTAATCAGTACGCATGGAGGAGTACCCAACAACTTATTTATATGTAACAAAATTGTTACATATAATGTTGTCTATTCTTGTGACCATATTTGCCTAGAAGACCATATTGAAAAACATCATGGTTTACCCGAGAATATATATATATTACACAGCTGAATATCATAGAATCAAACATGGTGGGCAACATCGTGATAAGGTACACAACAAAACAAAAAAAAAAATGTCAACTTCGTGCCTAGCTTCTTAAAAAATTTAAAATCTCTACAACCAAAGGCCTGCTAAAAACATTTCAATATTCTATGACGTTATGAGACGTATTATGTGTAGTCACAGTTGAGTTTCACAACTACACACAAGTAGCATCCCTCTAATGTTAAACCATTATATATACTTCAAAATGGTTTACTAGTACCCTTTAACTAGACAACTACTAAGACCATTATTGGCACAATGTGTAGCATAGTGAGAGACATTTGTATATTTGAGATAGATTTGTTTTTCAGTTATTATTATTTGTCTTTCAGATACTATTATATGTTTATATGGATACACATTGTACATGTAGTGGCTGATGAACATACCAAACGATTCATATGCCATTAATTAGACATTTATTGTCAATTACTAAAGAACTTATAATAGCATGTGAATTGGTATCTCTTACAAGTGGGAAACTCATTTTTCATATCGCTACACAAATTAAGCAAAAAACCAACTGCTTCAAATCACAAATACTCCCACTAAACTAATCTTTAATACAAATGTTTGGTTGTGCACTGCATGTATCAACCATCATCATAATGTACCGAAATAAGACAACTTTACAAAACAAATGCTAAGTGTCACTTAAATAAGATTGTATTCCAGTCTTTAGGGGGAGATTTAGATAATGAAAGACTGGTAACACAAGAAAATAATATGCATAATCAATATCAAATTTCAACCCTCAAAGTGGTAAATGAGAAAATGAAATTCAATATGTCATACATTTGCAAGAAATATCAAAATGAATGAATATATGCATTTACAAACACAAACAAAGTGGCAGAGTAACTTATACCAGTTGTAAGTATATCTGCTCGAATTGAAGTAATCATAGAAAGATTACCATATAAAGAAAACATGAAGTATAAATTGATTCTAAACATATAAGTCACGGAAATAAAAGGAGCATAATAGTGCAGTTGGGGTAATTAGATAAAAGGTTTCATACAAAACCTTAAAGAGGTTGTTGATAAAATCTCAGAAGAGATTAACCAACCCTAGAAGAGGTTGTGATAAATCCCAGAAGAGATTAACCAACCCTAGAAGAGGTTTTTGATAAATTCCAGAAGAGATTAACCAACCCTAGAAGAGGTTGTTGATAAAATCACAGAAGTGATTAATCAACCCTAGAAGTGGTTGTTGATAAAATCCCAGAAGTGATTAATCAACCCTAGAAGTGGTTGTTGATAAAATCTCAGAATTGATTAATCAACCCTAGAAGTGGTTGTTGATAAACTCCAGAAGTGATTAATCAACCCTAGAAGTGGTTGTTGATAAATCCTAGAAGATATTAACCAACCCGAGAAGAGGTTGTTGATAAAATCCCAAGAGTGATTAATCAATCCTAGAAGAGGTTGTTGATAATCACATGAGAGATTAACCAACCCCAGAAGAGGTTGTTGATAAAATCTCAGAAGAGATTAACGAGGCCCTAAAGAGGTTATCAGTATATAAACCCCGAAAGAGGATTATAGAGTTCCTGAAGAAACTCAGGTACCAAACTTATATGAGATCTCATACAATTATGTACTAAATAGTAAAATGTGGTAACAAAATGAAACACGTGTTTATGAAATAATTTTCATATGCTATAACAAATTTATGTAATCAAGGAAAACGATTATGTCTGTAAGAGTACATACACAAGATGACTGCCAAAAATGGCAAGCTGCCTCAGAGGCTTAAATATAGTCACTAGATAAGTGATACGTTTTCGGACCTGTAGTTCGAACACTCACAGACATCAAATCAATATAATCGCTAGATAAGTGATACGTTTTCGAACCTGTTGTTCGAACACTCACAGACGTCAAACCAATATGTTATACTGAGTGTCTTTGCAATATAAAAGAAACGTAAAGTATGAGATTGGCGATACAAGGCACGAGTTGTAGTATGAGGGTTTTTATTTCCTAAATCCCAGTATTATGAGGAAACGTATTCTCCTGTAGTGGATATTATAACCCTGTCATGTTTATTGGCCTCGCAATCTCAGAAAAATCCTCCAGATGAAACATACCAAGTATATGTCTATATGATGTTTTCTACTTGAGTTCATATAATCGCAATTTACAGTGATGATCTACAAGATCAATCAAGTGACCTTGACACAAGTCGATAACACTCAACCTGTAGTTTGAGTATATATGTAATTGTACATATTTGTCAATCAATTAAGCACATCATGAAATGTTAACTCATTTTAACACAGACAAAGTTATTCGCAATGCACACTTAAAGTATTTCGATTGTAAGATACATTTGGATCTTTACCGCCTCCCGAAGAGGGTGAAGAAATTCTCTATCTAGAATTTGCATACCCAATCACAATCGATGCAATAATATATCTCAAAATATTTACGGGACTTGATGAAACTTTCTTGGTGCATGTGCTAGTCGAATATCAGTTAAATCAGACATGTTACACACTTTTTTCCCTTTACTAGGTTTTTCTCAATGGGTTTTCTTAGTAAGGTTTTTAATGAGACAACATAACTGATCCAGTAGCATCAGTTTATTTTATAGATCCCTGATTACGTGATAACATCATCCTGAAGTATGTTGTTACATATGTATAGTAAGCTATAATAAATTACATTTCAGGGGGAGAAAATGTGAGGTTGCACTCATTTTTCCTTAGCTATAATTTTTGTCCCACGGGGTTTTCATAGCAAGTTTTTTACGAGAAAGCATCGTCACACATATTAAAGGATATGTTTATATCTTTACGGGACTCTAGACACTCGATTGTCTACGAGGAAAATATGAAGTCCCAAATTTTGTTAGGTTAACTTGTTTATGCAGGATACTTGTCAAATGTTCGTTATCAATCCGCATACACATTGAAGCTAATGATTCAACATACTCAAGAAGTTATAGATCGGAATAAATCAAAAGAAGCCTGACTATACTATATGAAGGCAAACCAACCTGAATCACTTAAATCAAAGAAGACTAACAAAGATCAAGTCAAGAAATTATTATGGAAGATTGAACTCTACATGTTGAAAGATAGATACTTAATTGAGGGGGAGTATTATACGAGCTGTACTCTTTTTCCCTTAACTAAGTTTTTCCCACAGGGTTTTCTTAGTAAGGTTTTAATGAGGCAGCATAACTAATCCTGTAGTATCAGTTATATCGGTTTTATAAATCGAGCCAACATTATCCGGTAGCATAATGTTGACAGTGTATAATACAAAATGTCTGAGGGTGAGTGTTATAAATACAGACATTTATGGCGACTTTACAGCTTCCCATTATATCAATATATAATGTATTGTATCTGTGAAATATGGATGATAATAAGAAACCCAGTTCTCTCTCAAATTCTCTTTGTTCTATAATATGGCAAAATTTTTATGTTTTCTTAATTTTTATGGCATTAGTTATTTCTAATTTGAAAAAAAAAAATCAATAATAAAAAAAAGGTTCTTAATAAAAGTTTTGGAAAAGTAAAAAAAAACTTTTAAAGAAGAAAAGATTTTGGTTTTTTACAGCGTCAGTTTTTAAAGTCAAAATTTTTTTTGACGGCATATGTTTTAGATAAGTACAAAAATGTTCTAAAAAAATGTTGATCAAAAATAGTTAAAATCGTGTTTTTGTAAAAGAGTTTTCAAGAAACATTTTTACCAAAAAATTTTTCTAAAGAATTTGTAAAACCACTTTCGTGTACAAGAAAAACGTTTTCGTTACAAAAGTTTGATCAAATTTTTTTTTATATATTTCTAAAATGGGTTACTGAAGTAACATTTTTTAACCTAATAATTTTTATCATAAAAAATTAGATTTTAGTTAATTAACTCATTATTTTTTAACAATAATAATAGAATCACAATAAAAATACAAATAAGATAGAAAACATAAAAAGTTGAAGTTTGTATTAAGGCGAAACTTTGAATGTTAAAATAGCTATTTGTTATAACTTTAGGGACGGTTAAGGGACAAAGTAAGACTAGGTAGAGCATAACCCCAATTGCAGTTCCAAGTCATGAGAAGAAATTCCAACCATATGTTTTAATTATATCTCTATGTTTAAACCCATTGAACCATTTATATAGGGGAAGATTCAATAGCAAGAAAATATTACCTATCAACAACAGAAACAAATCTTTGTCATTTAATTGCATAAGATAAATCAAGGAAAAAACATTCATGTAAAACTCATTTGATAACTTGTAAACTTTTCCTTCACTTCCTTTAAATAATAACATTTTCATATGACATTATTTTTTTATAAACTACACCATAAAATCGAGCGTTTTTTTCTATATAATTTGAGTACCAAAATGATATACTTTTTTTAAATTAAAAAAAAAATCTAGTACGGTAATATAGTACAAAAGAATATAGTGCAAAAAAGGGGAAAGTGAATACGGGGCTGTTACGCATCTAACTTAGGTGTGAAACCATTTAAAATAACCCTATTTTGATTGAATTAAAATATAATTTGATTTGTATCTTATTTCCTTAGTTATTATTCATCATTTCACATATGTTTCATACAAAAAAAACACATCATAAACCTAATAATTCAAATTGACTAATTTAACAAAAATGTGAAGACATAAAAATAGGAATGAATATTTGTAACTATGATGAAGAAAAAGTAGTGGAAAGTTATGTGGATCGATAGAAAATAACTAGATAAAGAAGATACAAGCTAAAATCTACGTTAAATTAATAAAAATGACATAAGTTTGAATGGTTTCACACCTAAGTTAGGTGCGTAACAGCCCCGTATTCACTATCCCCTGCAAAAAATCTAGTACAAAAAATTTAGTACAATATAATCTAATACCAAAACAACTAAATATACATGTATTGTATTTTCAAAACATCTAAATATACATGTATTCTCAAAACAACTAAATATACATGTATTGTATTATCAAAACAACTAGATATACATCTATTGTGTTTTCAAAACAATTAGATATACATGTACTGTTATAGAGGATAGTAAGTAAAACGGGTAAAACCCACCCGGAAAACCCCAAACGAACCAACCCGGCACATGAACGAAATGGCGGGAAAAATGTAACAAATTAATGACACGTGGAAGAGATCAAGAGGCCCTCAAAAAGCATCATTCATCCGGACCATTAGTGGAGAACATGTTTTCCTTACCAAGGGGCCCCACTCAAACCAACTATAAATAAGGAAGTCACTTGCAGAAGAAGGCATGCGATATAACAGAAATATACCATGATCAAGCAAACACTTGTAATAGTTGTGAGATTTAGATATCGATTGAATTGTAAGGTTACATCATTGAAATAGAAGTTCTCAATCTTCTTATCGATTAGATCTCTGTTTCTTCAACTGTATTTTATATTGTTTTTTTGTCGTCTAAAAAAACTATATTTTTGTACTAAATTATTTTGTATTATATTCTTTTGTATTAGATTTTTTTAACTTTTTAAAAAAATATATCACTATGGTACTCAAATAAAAGAGAAAAAAACGTTCACTTTTATGATGCAACTTTTTATTAACAAACTGTCGTAAAAAAATTATGAATGTTTAACGAAAGGGGGGAATTCAAAAAGTTAACAAATGAGTTTCTATCAAAACCTTTTTTTCTTTTTTGTTTACACAAATTTGAATTCCCTTGATATTAACCATTGATTAAGCAAATAGATTACTAAGATTTATTTATGTTATTTTTAGACAAAATATTATTTTTAACGAATCAAACCCATGTATATTTTTTATTTGTTCCATTCACTTTAAGATAATATACAACTTTGAGTATTCTAATTCCAAAGATGTGAATCATGAAATCAACTAGTTCAAGTGTTCATATATTCTATTCTATACTTATTAAAAAACCAATGGTTATGAATAGTAAGTTTGTTTTTAAAAGTTTGGCCACAAATCTTTGCTGTTTTCTAATTTCAACACCAAAGTTTGCATCTAGCGTTTCCTTAACACGTGTAATCTCCTCACATATATCCTCACCGCTTTTGCTCCAGATAACCCTCCATTTTCCCACCTTCGTCACCCAATCGAGATGATGGTTAGCGGTCTTGAAATGGTGAGAGGCGTTGAAGAGAAATGTCTCCATCGAGTGGCAGATCTGAGGTGGTTATTGACAAAGACACTAATACCGATGAAAGTTCAGACGAAGAAGACGAGGGGTAGAGCTCAACAGTGATTAGGGTTGAACTCTATGTCGTCATCATCGCCACGTATGCGTCTTCCTTGATAAGGTTTTTCCTCTGTTCGTGTTCGATTTGGCTATATTAACGCCTAAGTAAACTCCCTTTTGTTATTTTTATCATTCGATCTTATACGCAGCCACCGTTAGTTTCGTTTTTGGTGTTACATAAAAGGTAAGTCTCACCATAAGTCTAATTCGTAACAGAATAGCTTTGGATTTCCTAAATTTGTGTTGCAGTTATTCTTAATTCTAAGGTTTTGGTATTCATATACATATGATTTTAACTTGATTAGCACCGATTATGATGTTGCAGTGATCTGCTTTTCTACTATTGCGGAAGAGTACATCCTAAGCAATTAAAAAAAATATTAAACCTTGGACAAAAAGTGATAAGCCCAAACCAACTCAATATGTTCTAATCGGGGCCAAAGATTATCCATTTTGATTTGAACTGTTACTTAACCACCCATTTGTCAAGTTTTATACACCTTTCCTTAAGAAAAATCATTTAAGTTTAGAAAACTTTACTTGGAAAGCATATACCTGTTGTTTGAATCCATTGTTAAATTGTTATTTTTACGTATTTTGGCTTAAGCAAAGTAATTAATAATTTATTATGCATGTGTTTTAAGAATTGATATTAATTTATGTTTCACTCAATGACATATGTGTAACTGGATAATCCCAGAATTATAAAATAGAAAAGGTTTATTAGTGACTGATCTGGGCATCTGGCATTTGGATTACGAATTATTAAGGTATCAAAGGAACCCAACTGCCATATCTGCCGGGGCCATTTGCGTGTACAGACGTTGATTTTAAACCCCTTGCGTATCCATTAATTCAAATTATTTCAGGAAGCATGGTGTGCCATCGTTCGTGTCACTTATTATTATTAAATTGCTAATATGTGATTTAAGGTAGCTCTTAGCTTGCATGTTGGTGGCTAAAGATGTGAAAAGATATGTTTATAGGTTTGTCAATTTCTATGGTTTGTTACAGGTGTAGTGAACCTTACCCAAGACAATTGCAACAATAGCAGCTACACCAACACACTGCAAACACCATCACTACCGTCACATGCCAACTCAACCTCACTCATATCAGGTATACAACTACCAGTTCTTCTAACCTCGGGTACATCACAATTATTGAGACACAACCCGACAACCCGCCAACTGATTTCTGCAAAGTGATTTAAATTTATCTATTTGCATAGCTTGAAATTCAAATGTAATTACTAAGAGCATTCACAGTAGCTTCCCCATAATCATGTGAGGAAAACCTGTATAATTTAGGGTGTGGTTGTGAGTAGAGGAGAGAGAAATATTTGAGGTTTTGGTTGTTTTTCCCCCAAAGTCAGGAAAAAATATGGAGATGGGGATTTTGGTGTATGAGAGAGAAAGGTAATGATGTTATTTTAATAGTTTTTTAAAGTGGTTGTGAGTGAATGAGAGAAAAATGGATAATGATAAAGTTATAAAAAAATATTATTTAATTGAAAAAAGTACAAATAGGGATGAGGAAGCTACTGTGAATGCTCTTAAATATCCTAATCGTAACCACCAATCTAGGGTTGTTTATAATTGAAGTCAGGGCTCACTTGGACTTAGATTGAACTTTAAACCGGGCATCAATTTGATAAGGTTTCAACTAAGTCAGCTCGACATAACTTATTTTGGCTCAGTTTTAAAATGATAATGGTATCCACACTTATGAAGTTCATAAAGTCTTAAAGGCTTTAATTTGATGCTCGAAATGGATCAGCAATTATTGTTGCTTGAAACAACCATTGAATTTTTTGTCTTATAAGCCTTGTGGCGTATAAGCTGACAGAGAATGTCGGTACAAGATAACTTGTCGTATGACAAAGCCCTATATGCTCGTATTCGCCTGTACGAGACGTATAAGTGACGACAAGGTGTGGGAAAATGGTTTTGAGTGTACAAATATCGAAACAAAACAAGAATCAAAAAGCTTTTATTCTTACACTTCCGTCCCAATCCTTATCCTATCTCTAAATAATGGAGAAAGCAAGAGAAAATCTCTATATTTTAACGGACAACATATTTATCATTTGTATTTTTTTTTATATTTACAGATATAAAAAGGTTAATAAAGAGATTTTTTAGTTATAGTTGAATTAAACAGAAATTACATATATATGTAATGAGTTGAGAGTTTTTAAATAAAAACATATTTAATAAATAAAATAAGTTTTGTTTAAATTATGAGCGCACTCCGAGAATCCTCTTTCAGAAGTCACTTCTTCTCAGCTCCCGAGGTCGACCTTGCTAACGTACACCGGTGGAGGGTACACTGCGCATCCACTGATCACACGCAGCTTTATCACCCACCCACACTCTATCTCTCTATCCATCCACCTATATATACATACATATTGCCATCTGTATCTGTACCTTCGAACTGAATTCGATGGTAATTTCAATCGCATTTCATTTGATTTGTTAATTTGAGCTCTTTGTGTGGATCCACCGGAAATGATGAACGGAGGTGGTTTCCGGTCAGGTAATATGGGGTCTTCGTTGTGTAATTTGACGGAGATCTGGCCTTTTCCGATGAATAATAATGGTGTGTTTGTGGATGATCCGATGGTTGTTGACCGGAGAGGTGATAGTGATCGAAGTAAGAAGCGGTTTGAAGATGATGATTCGTCTAAAGGTGTTTCAACTAGTAGCCGGAGCAATGACAATAGCCTGGTAACTGTTTGTGTTTATTCGATTTTGTTCTTAAAATCTGATATGACTAATCATCTGTATTTTGTATTTTTTTTTCATTTGAAGAACTTTCATGGTGACATACTGACATTTGGATAAAATTGCTACTAATTTGTTCAAATTTCAATCCTCAATCTAAATTTCTTCAATCTAATCAATCATTTTCTGTTTGTGTTATAGTAGATTATTAAATCTACTCCACACCACAGGTCACAGGACAGTTGCAATTATATTTCTTGTGTGTTTTATAAGTTCAACTTGTATTTGTTGATTAACTGTTTAGTTTTCATGAAGTTTAGTGTTGATGCAAGACTACTATTATTGCTGTATACTAATTATAACTTGTAAAACATAATATTATTCTTGAGTTTAATGAAAATTTGTTAAATTCTAATCACAATTTGGGAAATTATGATGAAAATTTGAGAAATTCTAATGACAAATTGGGAAATTTTGATGAAAATCAGTGAAATTTCAATGAAAGTTTCTGAAGTTTTTATGGAAGTCTGATATTTTAATGAAAATTTGTGAAATATTAATGAAATTTATGGAATTTTAATCAGCTTGATGGTGATGGTAAACGATTGAAGACTTTGACGCTTGAAAACGAATATTCAGAATCTAAACCCGAAACTGAAAGAAATACGAGCAAAAGAGCTGAAACAAGTCTGAAATCATCTGAACCATCAAAACAAGATTACATTCATGTTCGTGCAAGAAGAGGTCAAGCAACTGATAGCCACAGTCTAGCAGAAAGAGTAAATTTTCAAATTTTATAAAATGATCAAATTAAATTTCTTATTTGTCTTTTTTTTAATAAATCAAGTTTCCGTTTGTGGTCAGGCTAGAAGAGAGAAGATAAGTGAAAGGATGAAAATTCTTCAAGATCTTGTTCCTGGTTGTAATAAGGTGTACGATTTATTATACTTATTTTGTCATTTATATGTAATTTAAATCAATTTGAATTTATTAATTGATATATTTAGACATCATGACATGTGTTTTTTGTTCAAATGGTTTTGAAAGGTTATAAAAGTATTGATTTTGTGATCTTTAGGTTATAGGGAAAGCACTTGTTCTTGATGAGATAATTAATTACATTCAATCACTACAACACCAGGTCGAGGTACGCAAATTTACTTTTTTGGTTCATGATTTGTATTTTTATTTAGCTAATTGAGTTGAATATGACAGTTTTTATCAATGAAACTCGAAGCAGTTACTTCAAGATCACATCCAAATCCTCAAGGATTTCCTTCAAAAGATGTAAGTATAGATTGTTATGTCTTTTTAACAAAATAAAAAAAAATTGACAAATTTTACTATACATGAAAGAATCTTATTCGATAAATACACAAATAAATGAATGAATGATTTTGATTGGTTATCGCAGTTTTACTAATATATATGGTTCTGTAAATATCACTTTCCCACAGTAATTTTCATAAAAATGGGCAAAAAGTGACTCGGGTTTTACCCATTTTGCCCAATTACCCGACCCGCCCATTTTCCACCTCTAGGAATAAGTGGACTGATTCTTGGTACAAACGTGTCGCCATAACAACAAGTCAATGTTGGTGTTACAGTTTGGTCAACAATCATTCGACATGGTTGGGTTTGCATCCCAACCCACGAGAGAATTCAATAACGGGTCATCACCCGAATGGTTGCACATGCAAATCGGTGGCAACTTTGAAAGAACAACATGATTTCATCATACTCCACAATCAATGACAATAAGTATTCATCACTAAACACATGCAATGAAATGGGAAAATTTTGATATCTTCATGGAGCTAATGATCAAGAGACAATGGAAAGAAAGGGTTATATATATATATATATATGTGTGTGTGTGTGTGTGTGTGTATGTACTACTCTTGCTTATACGTCTTCTTTTACTCGTAGATGATATTATTTTTCCTCTTCTTTTTATATTAGAAGCATAATGTGTATTGAAACATTTCTTGATTCAAATAAGTTTCAATCCTTTTTACTCGTATAGTTTTGAAGTTTCCATGCATTTGTATCCCAATTGGTGTAATGTATATAAATTATGTATACTTTGTTGTAAAATAATAATATTTGTTGTTGTCAGTATCTTAATTTGTTGTATGAAGAGGTTACCATATTCACACTTAAATGAATTTCTATGTGAACTCGCTTGGGTGTTATTTGCAAAGATCATTAATAATATTACCCAGATTATTAGTGTAAACTAACGCAAACAATACAAACCATCTTATAAACGCGATTAATCTTGTATTGACTCACATCAACACATGATTTACCATCGTCCATCGACTTATAATCTCTTAACCATTCTTGAATTGATAAATGTTCCACGTATTTATAACTCGACATTAGTCTACATGATATACAATCTCACAAATTTTACCGTGAAATCCCGTTAAAATATAGTTGAAGAAGATGTAAGTGGTGTGACTGCTTGATTTGATTAGTCACATGATATTCTTAAAGTCTTCTGAAACTGGTTCGTGAAATCTAACGTCAATACATGAAAATTTGTATAAAGTTAAAATAGGTGCGTTTATGTTTGTTTAAAACTTTTATTATTCTTTATAAATAATTTGAAGTATAAGTAAGTCTTTCTTGTATGCAATTTACATATTTGCTGTTCGATCTCTTGTTCAGTTCTTATGTTAACACACAAGATGATTCAATCATGAAAGATTGAAACCCAAAATACAATACCAAAAGTTGACACAAAACTAAACTACAAGGACTAAAGATAAAATTATATTTTTTACTAGTTGGTACATACAGATCTGATATATACACAGAAAAAACATCCTTTCATGCTTTTTGACAATTTTTAGAGAGAGAAATCTGAAGTCAATGGATACGAATCTGTATTTTACCAGAAAACGATATTGAAATCCAACGCTAGCGTTCTTGTTATGTAAAATCCGATCGGGTTTTGATACTTGCTTTACAAAATCATCGATTTTTAGGGATTTATTTCCATTTGTTCTTCTTCCTTTTGATCCGATCTTCGATCTGTGGAAATTTGATCGGAAAACGGAAGGGGAAGATGCCGTCGCACGCGGATATCGATCGGCAGATAGAGCAATTGATGGATTGCAAACCGTTGACGGAATCGGAGGTGAAAGCGCTTTGCGATCAAGCTAGGGCTATACTTGTAGAGGAATGGAATGTACAGCCGGTTAAGTGTCCGGTTACCGTTTGCGGTGATATTCATGGTCAGTTTTACGATCTGATCGAGCTGTTTCGGATAGGTGGTAATCCTCCGGATACAAATTATCTCTTCATGGGTGATTACGTTGGTGAGAATTTCTTTAATTTGGATTTTGTGCTTTGTTTGATTTAGGGCAAAATGAGCTTTTTTGGGATGATGATGATTTGAAGATGATTTATGTTAAGATAACTTATAGGATTAGAAAAGCCACATAAATACTTTCGTATATGTAGGGGGAAATGAAGATAGGATCAACTGATTGAAACAATAAACAGAACATTTTGTGATTTCTTGTTTGATTTAGAAAAGTTACTTGAGTATTTGCCAAACAACTGTAGCTTATTCAAGTTTGTTGCTTACAGATGCTAATCTTCTATTTGTGTCATGTAATATTGCGTATGATACCTTGTGCCTTGATGGAATTAGACATGATTTGTATGCACAATTAGAAGATGATTAATTTGGAATCATCGGAGGTTTCTTGATTAAGGATTATATGGAGCAGTTAGTTCAAGTATATTGTTAAAAGTGTTGTTAAATATATTATTATCTTGATTAGGTTAAACCGCTTGTTCTTTTCATAAAATGTTGTGTCTTTCTCTTCTGATGCTTTTAGATGATACCCTCAACAATGAGAATTTAGGGCTTCCATTAATTGGCCATTAGATGTATATTTGGAAACACGAGTTTTAGATGTTGAATAGATCTTTTCAGCATGAATATTAAAGCATATATCAGTACACTCATATATATACTATCATTGTGGATGTGAAATTATTTGGAATTGAATTATCACATAGGTTATTAGGAAAGTAATCTTTAAGGGGTTTTTTGCAATCTTGATGTGTTAGGATGGCTTTATAAGATTATGTTATAACTATAATGTATGCGGTCTACAGAACGCTTAATATCTAAAACTAAGTTAAATTGGTATTTACAGAGATTGTAATAACTTGGTTTTTTCCGCCAGTTCTGTTTTCATTATCCTTGTTAAGTGCTGCTGACTTTACAGTGGTAAACTTGTAATTACAGAGATATGTTTGCAGGTTTCGTTGCAGATATATTTTTTTAATTTATCATTTTGCACTACATATTAAACTGGTTTTTACCTTATGTCTATGATGTTTGATTAGAGTGTACTACTTTGAGCAATTTAATTTGTTAATTAAGACTGCTTTAATCACATAATTATTACAGATCGTGGATACTATTCTGTGGAGACTGTCTCGCTTTTAGTAGCTCTTAAAGTTCGTTATAGAGATAGACTTACAATTCTAAGAGGAAATCATGAAAGCAGACAGATCACTCAAGTGTAAGACCTTTAATTTCTTATTTTAAAAAATAGAGAAATGTAATTCACACGCACACACATACACACATATACATATACACACATATATATATATATACATAGTCTTTTTGGTCACTCATATACCTTTTTGGTCAACTCAGATATGGATTTTATGATGAATGTTTGAGAAAGTATGGAAATGCTAATGTTTGGAAGCATTTTACCGACCTTTTTGATTACCTACCTCTTACAGCACTTATTGAAAGCCAGGTTAGAATTTTACAAATTTTATAATCACCATCATTCATATTATGAATTTATAATAAAAAAAAATTATTTATTTTTATTTTAAAGATCTTTTGCTTGCATGGAGGACTTTCACCATCATTGGATACGCTAGACAATATTCGAGCATTGGACCGCATACAGGAGGTACTTTGTATTTCCTTTAGTCTGCAAGAAACTGGCGGTTTGAATTTTGATGATGTGATTTTGGTGAGTTTGTTGTAGGTCCCACATGAAGGACCAATGTGTGACCTGTTGTGGTCTGACCCAGATGACCGATGCGGGTGGGGCATATCACCACGTGGTGCTGGATACACATTTGGACAAGATATCGCGTCTCAGTTTAACCATACAAACGGACTCACTCTCATCTCAAGAGCTCATCAACTTGTCATGGAGGGTTTTAACTGGTGTCAGGTTAGTCACCTCATACTAAAAAAGTAAAAAATAAGGTGTTAGTTTCAAGTTTGAGTATTAAGGCTAACTTTTGTTAAATTAGGGTGAAATGACCAAAATACCCCTTGACCTTTTTAATATTCTTAGTCAAAGTGTGAAAAGTTGAAGGGTATTTTCGTCATTTTACCCTAATTATTGGCAAAGTTAACTGAAGTTAGTCTTAATAGTTAATACTTGTGTTGGTTACAAAATTGAAAGCATAAACTCAAACCTGTTACTTCTCGCAAACCACATGGACTATTTGTGTAAATAACTCAAGTAAAGTTATAGTAAATCACACAGTTGTCCCTGTGGTAAGGTGGGATTGCGGTATTTGTTATTTTGTTTAAAAAACCACAATCATAGTCTACACTGTGCATTCAGTTGTAACACGTTCGGTCTTTGTCTCTATTTAAATTTTATTTTGTTCAATTCACCCTAATTTAATGGAAAGTTAACTGAAGTTAGTCTTAAATTCTTAATACTCAAAGTTGTTACATTTAGCAAACCATAGGGACCATCTGTGTAAATAACTTAGAGTAAATTACACAGATAGACCTTGTGGTAAGGCCAAATTGCGGTATTTGTTTTTTTTTCAAAAACCGCAACCATAGTCTCTATCTGATGACTGATGTTAAGACTTGTTTAAGTTTTTGTAAAATGACCATTTTACCCACTAGATTATTATTTGCGTATGGTGGTTTTAGGAGAAGAACGTGGTGACGGTATTTAGTGCTCCAAACTACTGTTATCGGTGCGGAAACATGGCTGCGATACTTGAAATTGGGGAAAACATGGAACAAAACTTTCTTCAATTCGATCCAGCACCGAGGCAGATTGAACCGGATACCACGCGCAAAACACCGGATTATTTTTTGTAATTCACATGAATGTGATACGAATATCGGGTTGTTTGTTTGTTTGTAATCCTTGTAGATGTTTTCCCCCCCTTGAAAAACAAGAAGAGAGGAGTTTTGTTAGAATCATTCTTTTGTTTGGAATTTGGAGTTTGGAGTTTGGTTTGCTGCTGTTGTTATTGACAGATTGAAATGTATTATGAATGAATATATGCAGCAATGGTTTGATGTTTATGCGGTTTAATACTTTCACTTACTAAGTTAGAAAACAGATCTTTGATGCTAACATATTTGAGCAAAACACTTCATTTTTGGTATTGTATTAGTTTTGATATCTTAGAAAAGAAATAAAATGAAGTTGTGTGATGTTGTGATACGTGTCTCGTACTTGATCTTGGACCAAATTTTCGTTACTCGTAACTATGTTTGCGAAATGAACGTAAATGTTTGTTTTTCGAAATCATTTTGTGATGAGTGAAGATGTTGCAAAGAAGGATAATGAGCGATCGGTGATGAATTCAGAAAGAACTTAAGATTAACACACGCTCTTTTGTTGATCTCACTTGCTTACAAGGAGAAAAACGTTAACTACCTAATTAACTGGACTCATTAATTAACTAACTATACCATTTCTAACGTATTTTCATTCACTCATGTGTGAACTTCTTGGTAGCAATATTTTACACCCATGAACTTGATTTAGGGGCTGTTTGTTTCGGCTGACTGGGTATGATCTAACTGAGTCAGAAGCTGACTCAGTTAGAAGTTCTGACTGAGTCTGCATCTGACTGAAACTTGGCTGTTTGATTATGTATTTGACTGACTCTTCTGCTGAATGATATAAATAACCATAAAAATAACCATAAAAATACTCTATGTATTTCATCTCCTTTTGATTAGATCCCCAATTTGATTCCTTGCTGTCTCGTCTTCCACCTTTCAATCCATTTCTACAGCACCCATCTTTTAATTTCTCAATCTGTTCACAATCGAAATCAAGACTCCATCGTTTAACACTTCTGATTGTTGCACATACAGGTATGATGTCTTCTGTTCTACCAGATCTGGCTACCAGAATCCACCCAGCACCACCTTGCATGTTCTCTCCGCCGTTAGAAGCCGTCGCCGGCGACCTGTTCGACGGGTTGCCGGACTCTCTGCTCCTCCTGATCTTTAACAAGATCGGCGATGTTAAAACTTTAGGCCAGTGTTGTGCCGTTCCTCAGGTCCCACGATCGATGACCCACTCTTGTTCTCCGACGACGACGACCCACTATTGCTCCCGAGATCGAGCAACACCCCAGCACAGCACCATCGACGAACCAGTCAGCCGGTCAGCACCATCGAAATCCCGGTCCCGGTCAGCGCCTCAGTTAGCACACCCGGTTCGGTCAGCCGCGCCTTCTGTCGAACCAAACAAGCATCGCGGGTCAGCACTCCGGTCAGCAATATCAAACTGACCCTAAGCCCAACTAAATTTAGAGATAGCCCAATGCAACCTCAAATTAACTTAGTGATACTCTTTTAGCTCGTTTTCCGTAACTTAAGACTCGTGGACTCTTCAAACCTTCACGGGTCTCAGTTTCTTCATAAAATTAGCTCGTTTAAGTATATGAACCAATAAAATAAACGTAAACGAAATAAATAACTAAAAAGAATAAAAACTACTAAAAACTAATAAAAAAATAAATAAAAACTTAATAAAATAATATTAAATAACTACTAAAAATATGTACAAATAAGGTTACATCAACTGTTGAATGAGCTTGCACAAAAAGATGATCACATTGCAATTCAATCTGAATATATTGAAAATCAAAATGCTCATGTGGCT
>WOUH02000012.1:4011780-4038729 GCA_009936405.2 Stevia rebaudiana
GCCTCTCTATCCCTACGGGGTAGGGGTAAGGCTTGTCTTCATCCTACCCTCCTCAGACCCTACCTTAGGTGGGATATACTGAGTAAGATGATGATGATGATGATGATGATGAATTTTAGGTAAAACTTTGATTTGATTTAATCTTTCCTTTCTCAAGTCGTGTGATGATCTAACTTGTGTTCTTTATTGTTTTTTTTTTCAATTGAATTTCCTAATTGTGTTCTTGTGCTATTCGTAATCACACATTTGTTGTCCAATTCATCACCAAATCTTTCTGTAATTATCAAATGCATAATGAACTAGTCTGACCAAATTAATGACCGTTAGTGATGATTGTTTAAGTTATGTTCAAGACTCGCGTTTCACTTTTCTTTAGTGAAGTGTTATATTCAAGAGGCTTGTTAGATTAGTTTAATATTCTAGTAAGTAGTAACTTGTGGTTAGCGTGTCCGGAACTACACGTTTTGCACCAAATATTCTAGTAGGTAGTAACTTGTGGTTCTTCTGTTACATGTTTTAATTTCTTCAATTTATCTTCTATAAAGCTCTAGACATACGCAACCCCCGATGAATGCAAATGGCAGCTCACAAAAGCTGACATCAAACGATGCGCTTACGTATCTCCAGAAAGTCAAAGATATATTTCAAGACAAAAAGGAAAAATACGATGAGTTTCTTAAACTCATGAAAGATTTCAAGGCGCAAAGGTTTGGCTAAGGTGTTGCTTCTTTCAGTTTTCATTGTCTCGTTATGTGAAAACGCGTTCTTGATTATAAATATTATATTTTGTTAGATTTGACACCACAGGTGTCATTACAAGAGTGAAAGAGTTGTTTGATGGAAATCAAGAACTACTTTTGGGTTTCAATCCATTTCTACCAAAAGGATTTGAAATCACCATCCCAAATGAAGATGGAAAACATCATGTTAAGAAGCCTTTGGATGTTGAAGAAGCGATTGTATTTGTAAACAAAATAAAGGTAATAAAACATTTTTCGATAAGTATGGTTTAAAATGGTAAAACATAGATTCAGTTTTGAAACGTTTCTTTTAATTTTTAAATTTTTTTTTGCTTGCAGATGAGATTTCAAGGTCAAGACCATGTATACAAATATTTTCTTGATACTTTGAATAAGTACAGAAACGAAAATAAACCAATCAAGGAAGTCCACCAAGAGGTTTGTCATTAAAACCGTAAAATATTCAATTTTAAAAAAATATTATGGTGGTTATTAATTGTTACATTTTATTGTTATTCTTTTTAGGTTGCAGCTCTTCTTAATGATCAACAAGATCTGCTCAAAGAGTTCACCAATTTTTTTCCTAATTCTTCAGCAGCAGGATCTACTAATCATTCTGGTCATTCTAGTAGCAACAATAACTCTGTGCACGATAATAGGAGCTCGCCAGCTGTCACAATGAGATCTTATCAGTCTGAAAAGGTAGTAAACTGTAAATCCACTTATTTAGTCAAATCAGACGCAAATTTTCCTTATTATTCTAATAATGGCAATTTCCCCCCAAATTTTAGATGTGTTATTTGAGTGAAATATTCATTTGAGGATTAAATTCAAATAATTCTGGTTTTTAAAATAGTTTGTATTCTTCACCAGATTGTTGTTGCTTCTCATGTTGAATGCAAAGTCAACGTTGAACGGAATAATCCAGTTCATGAAAGAGGATGTGTTATGGTTGATAAAGAAACCAACACATCAGAAGACACAGAACTCAAAGAACATAATCATGATGACAAAGATTTTGATGGGTTGCATCATTTCACCCAAAATAAAGCTGCTTCTACTCTTGAGGATTCTGTAGCTGAATTGTTTCATCAAGGTATCTTTTAAAAAAAAAAAAGTTTAAATTAATAATGATAATAATAATGAAACTACTTCATGAAATGATGAAATACTGCATTGTGTTATGTGATTCTGTATCTTTATTAAATTAATTTTTTTGGGAAGATTTACATGGTCAAATGCTTCGTCTTCGTGAGAAAGTAAAGGAAAGATTGAGTAATTCAGAAGATTATCATGCGTTTTTGAAATGCATTGAACAGTATTGCACCGAAGCTATCACTCGATCACAATTGCAGTCACTGGTAAATTCACATGATCGCTTATATATCTTCAGTTAATCTATGTTTGGTGTTGATATCCGTCACTTTTAGCAGAATTTAAACAATTAATTGAATTTAGACATGTCTATATGCTATTTTTTTAATGCAGTTTTTCATTACATGTTGCGAATTACCCAAAGGTTATTTTTTTTTTAATGAAGATTATTATTATTTTTAATTGAATTTAGACTTATAAAGCTATTACCTCATCTGCATGACTTTGTGTGACATGATAGAAATCTGAACAAGTTTGGTTAATTTAATGTTGTTTTTTGTTAGGTAAATAATTTGCTCGGAGCATATGCGGATCTTGTGGAAGAAGTCAATGAATTCATAGATCGCAGTGAAATGACAAGTAATTGTTTAAATAAAATTTCTTTTTTCAACTGCTTATGAATAATCTGTTTTTCCCTGAGTTAATTAATATACTATCTAATATACTATTTATGCATATAGCTTGAGTAAGTATTATTTATTTATGTTTTGCATATGCATACCTAATGTTGGTTTTACATATACACCTTGTAATGGTTTATTCGTTTTTTATGACTCTAGCATGACTGACGTTGATGTAATGGTATTATATCTTGATAATTATAATTTATAACTAACTTTGCAGGATCTGGATCTAAACCATCTTCAATTTCCAGCAAAGACAAGTATATTTCAAAATCAATTCAAGAACTTGACCTTTCTGACTGTGAATGTTGCACTCCAAGTTACCGTCTTCTACCAAACGATGTAAGAAATTTTACATCAAGAGCATTTGGTTTTTCAGTTTTTCAATTTTGCACTCATAAATATTGTTAATTAAAAATGTATGTTGCTTGATACAGTATCCAATTCCTTCAGCTAGTCAAAGAACAAAGATCGGTTTTGAGGTGTTGAATGATCATTGGGTGTCTGTTACTTCTGGAAGTGAAGATTATTCTTTTAAACACATGCGTAAGAATCAGTATGAAGAAAGCTTATTTAGATGTGAAGATGACAGGTTGGTAATTTATTTACAAAATTTAACATCACTATGCGCGTGTGTTTACTGTCTGTTACATAGTTTATTTTGCTATAAAAAATTTTAGATGACATATTTCTCAGAAAGTTGATTGGTTTTTGGTTTTCGTATTTCAGATTTGAACTGGACATGTTAGTAGAATCTGTAAATGTAACAGCCAAACGTGTGGAAGAATTGTTAGACAGAATTAATGATAACTCAAGCAAGACTGACAATGCAGTTCATATTGAAGATTTCACAGGTGAGAATAGGTGGCTAAAATGGGTGATTCACGGGTCAAAATGGGTAATTTGTTATTTTGTCCAAAATTTTCATATATCTAGTGTGTCAAATATGGTAAAAGAATATATAAAATTTCAGTAATAGATTTTATGCATTAAAGATACACTTCGAGCCACTTCAAACCCGTATAACCTGTTTCCTTTTATAATCTTTTTTTTTTCTTTTTATAATTTTTCGATTTTATCCGTTTGACCATATAAGAGAAAACATGGCCCAAATAGATCCATTTTTAAATAAATGGGTGGAAATTGTTGGCTGATTGTGTGTGTGTGTGTGCGCCAGCTATACATTTGAGATGCATTGGACGTTTGTATGGTGATCACGGGAATGATGTGATGGATGTATTAAGAAAAAACGCATCTCTTGCGTTGCCAGTAATATTAACTCGTTTGAAGCAGAAACAAGAAGAATGGCTGAGGTGTCGTGCTGAAAATAAAAAAATTTGGGGAGAAATTTATGCTAAAAATTACCACAAGTCACTTGATCATCGCAGCTTTTATTTCAAGCAACAAGATTCAAAGAGTTTGAGTGCTAAAGGTAAACTGACACTTGACATCACATTTTCCATTTAATTTTTGGAATTAATTACAGAGATGGTCCCTTTGTTTTGCGAATAGTAACAAGTTTGGGTACCAAGGGTTTAAACAGATTTGGGTTTAGTTTTGTAACGAGCTTAGATATTAAGGCTAACTTCCGTTAACTTTTCTGTTTAACTACGGCGAAATGACAAAAATACTATGAGTTTTTGAATAGTTAAACTCAAATGGTAAAACGTCAAAGGGCATTTTGGTCATTTTACTATAATTTAACAGAAAAGTTAACGGAATTTAGCCTTAATACCCAAACTTGTTACAACACTACAAGCATAAAACCCAGACCTGTTACTTCAAACCTTTAGTACCCAAACCTGCTACTTTTCGCAAACCACATTTTGGTCATTTCACTCTAATTTAACAGAAAACTTAACTGAATTTAGCCTTAATACCTAAACTCGTTACAAAACTAAAAGCATAAAACCCAGACCTGTTACTTTAAACCTTTAGTACCCAAACCTGCTACTTTTCGGAAACCACAGGGCATTTTGGACATTTCACTCTAATTTAACAAAGTTAACCGAATTAAGCCTTAATACTCAATCGTTACAATACTAAAAGCATAAAACCCATACCTGTTATCAAACCCTTAGTACCCAAACCTGCTACTTTTCGCAAACCACAGGGACCATCTATGCAATTAACTTTAAATTTTATTTCATCGATATTTTTTTTTTTGTATTGCAGCTTTGTTGGCTGAAATTAGGGAAATGAGTGAAGAAAAGTCTATAGAAGATAACATCCTTCAATCCATTGCTTTTGGGAAAAAACAAAGCATGATTCCACATCAAGAATTCAAATACTCTGATTTAGACATCCACGAAGACTTATATCAAGTTATGAAATATTCTCTCGCGCAAACCGGTTCTCCTGAACAAATCAACAAAGCTATAAAGATCTGGACCACTTTTGTAGAACCTATGCTTGGTGTTCCTCATCGCTCTACTCGCGTATCTGACCAAAACGCTTCAAAATCAGCCAATCGCGCTGTTACAGGTGGCGTTACATCCGTACAATCGTCATCCAGATCTAGCATGTTAGATGACAACAATGGTACTAAAGAGAATGGTTTTTCCAACACTGATTGTAATTATAAAAAGGATAAGTTTGGATCAAGTGAGAATGGTGATGATTCAGGAAGTGAGTCTGGTGATGAAGAGGATCTGTCTCCTGATGGTGACCATGATAATAATGGTGAGAGTGATGACGTGGCGTATGAGATAGGTGATGAGATATATCCTGTTGAAAATTTGTTGGAAAGAGTGAAGCCAGTAATGCTGCATGTTCCTGCAGTGGTTTGTAATAAAGAGAGGAAATCGCGCGTCTTTTATGGAAATGATGATTTCTATGTTTTCTTCAGACTTCATCAAGTAAAGCTAGTTGTTTTATGTTACATATTGCAACAATTATTTTCATTTGTTTATGAGTTAATTACGCATATGGTCCTTGTTGTTTCATGAAAGTAACACATTTGGGTACTAAAGGTTTATAGTAAGATGTTTGGGGTTTATGCTTTCAGATATGTAACAAGTTTGGGTACTAAGGCTAATTTCTGTTAACTTTTGGTTAAATGAACAAAAAACCCTTGACTTTTTTAATAGTCAAAGTTAAAAGGTGAAAGTCAAGGGTATTTTGGTCATTTACCCTGATTTAAGAGAAAAGTTAACGGTAGTTAGGTTTAATACACAAACTCGTTACGTATTTGAAAATGCAAAAACTCAACCTGTTATTTTCCGCAAATCACAGTTCCAGTTGCGTAATAAACTTTTTTGTTTATTTAATTTTCATTAATCAACAGATATTGTACTCAAGACTAGAGGAAGCAAAGGAAAAGTCTCTGGTTGAGAGATGGAGAGGTTCAAATGATACAACACCTAATGATTCATACGCGAGGTGATTGAATGCTATATTTCGTTTTACCCAAATTAAACATGTTAATATTTGTGTTTTTTTTTTTAATTTTCTTTGTAAAAAAATTACAGGTTCTTAGATTTGCTATATAGTTTTCTTGACGGTGCAATTGATAGTGCAAAATATGAGGATGAATGTCGGGCTGTTCTTGGCACATGGTCATTTCCTGTCTTCACATTGGACAAGCTAATCGACAAGCTTACTAAATTGGTGACATCATCATTTCTCTTTTTTATTTTTTATTAATTGTTTTCATTTAAAATTAGTGTTGACCTTTGACCAATGCCGTCCACAGCTGCTAGCTATCACCATGGATGAGGTTAACAACAAGCTTCTTGACTTGTATGCATATGAAAGTTTGAGGAAAGAGAGATTCATAGATGAAATTTATAATGCAAACGCGAGCGTAATTGTTAATGACTCCAAGATCTTCCGGTTCGACTGTGTGAGTAGTCAATCTTTTTTATTAACATGATTTTGGAGGTTTTATTTATTAAAACATAACCCAAACCGACCTGCTTGTTTCAGTCATCTATCCCGGAAACGCATAGACAAACCCGATTAACGATACAAATAATAAACTTTGGATATGATAAATCGGAGCCACCGGCTTCTTTGATGGACCCAAATTTTGCAACATATTTAAACACCCAACTTCTTTCAGCCAATCCCAGAAAAAAGAGGCATAGAATCTTCTTAAAAAGGTATGCGGTTGTCATTTATAGTTTAATGCCATTAACTTTGTCCTGCAAATAAAAAACAAACAAACAAACATACCGAGTAAAGTCCCACTAAATCAGTATGGTCTGGGGGAGATGAGATTATTAGATAAAGACAAACCTTACTCTTATCCCAGTAGGATAAATAGGCTGCTTTAGAGAGACCCCATATTTTTTTTTAAATATTTTTTAAATATATTTTCTAGCTTTTTTTTAGTTTATTATTGCTATTATTATTCTTTATTTTAGTTTTCGATGGTGCAAATGGATAGTGAAAATAAAGATGTCGGTTTACGCAATTTTGGTTTTTTACATTTGTAGGAATAAGAAGAAATATGGTTTTGAAGATGTGGATTTGGCAATGGCAAAGGCGATGGAAGGATTACATATTTCTAACGGGCTTGAGTTCAAGATAGCTCCTTTTACACATAAGGTAATTTTCAATCTCTTTATGCAAAATATGATTGGCAAAACTTTCATCTTTCATATGTCACATTAAAGTTGTAAACTTCTATTTCCTAAACATCCAAAGCAAGAGTTACCTATTTAGCCATTCTCATCATCTATAAACTATAATAAACAAACTATTGTAGTGACATATGTCACTCTGTGGTATCTCCTAATTTTCGTTTTCTTGCCTCTCTTTCTTATTGAATACTAAATTATCTATCTTATTCAATACTAATAATTTGATTATATAATTAAATATCAATAATATAAGATTTTGTAAGAAGATTTTAATTATATTTTTCCTAAAATAGAATCTTAAAATTCCTAAATCTTTATTATTTGTTATTTATGAGATTGAAATAAAATCATCACTAACTGATAACATCCATTATACAATATTTGTAGAAAAATACATATATGCAACATATTAGATTTATCCTTACATGGGTTTATAAGCTAGTTATAAATAAAGGATTAATGATTGATCTGTATTGGAAAATATTACTATATATACAAAAGTGATGTTATGACAATGAATTCTTTTGATTGGTTCATTTATCTTTTTCTTTTTTGGTTGTTTGTTTTTTTTTTACTTTTTTTTGTTTAACTTTTTTGAATTCTTATGTTTTATGTTTTGAATTATAATGTTTCAAATGGGTAAAATAAATGACTTTTTGCTAAACATAGCGTAAGAACTATGTGAAATAGTACTTCTAACAATAATGTAATTGTTGTAAATACTAAATATTTGACAAGTTACTTACATGTAAAACATTAAAAAATTTTGGACAAAACGGGTATGGGTCAACCCAATCCATACCAAAATTACCCGTTAAGATGAAAAAGAAGTTTTGAATATTTGACCTCCGGGTATGGTGTGTGGCAGGTATATTATGTTATGGGTACGTCAGATTCGATGGTGCAAAAGTGTAGAAAAAGGATTAATAACCGCGATACGATTTCAAATGGTCATTCTTTTAAAGCATTGAAGTTCCAGAAGCTTCTGTTGTCTAGACTTCAATCCATGGAACCATGAGAACCGTTAAATGAGGTACATGCATATGTAATAATATTACATATATGTGTTATAGGGGAATTATAATCAGAAAACCCACTCTCAATGGAAAAACCATGCAAATTCATTTAAAAAATTGTTTTTATCTTTTGCAAAAAATAGGGTACATTTTATAACATTTTTCCTCACTTTTTATAAAAAAGAATAAAAAAGCCTTGAAGGTTTTTTTTATAAAAAAAATAGCAAAAAAAAAAAAAAAAGTAACAGATGGGGTTCATATGTAAACTACCTGTTTACATACGCAAAATACCTTTTTTTTCTAAAAAATGTCACAAATCATTTTTTTATAAATATTCACTCGGCGCTTTTGTTTATTGTTTTCACCAAAGTCATAAAATTGAATATAGAGTTATAAAAAAAATTACTTGTTTTACATATGTAAAAACATGGTTTACATGGTTTTTCCATTGAGAATGGGTTTCCATATTATCTTATCCAGTGTGTTATATACTTGTATATATAGAGTTTAATATTACACAGAAATACCTTAAAACTTTAAAGACTATGATAATTACAGTTGAATGCATAATGCATAAAGTGTTTTTCCTGATTGCAGAGGTATGGTGTGAACTTGCTGCAAAGGAAATGTGCTACAAGAACAAAGTTCGAATCAAAATGCTTCCTGATTCTGTTGCTGATTTTACTTTTCTGAAAAGGACTTTGATCCTCAAATATGAATGGATCACAGTTATTTTGCATAATTACCCATTAGTTCTTCATAATCCAGTATCAGAAATAATCATAAGTTATGAAAATTAGATTTAAATTAGAAAGATGACACATGGTTAGATGTTTATTTGTTAATTGCACTTTGATGCATGTCATGTTGTATGATCAAGTTGGTTGAAGAATATAATGAGTTTACGTTTGTGAAGTAAAAGGTTGCGTTTTCATCATATACATGGAGTGATTGTTTAACAGTTTTGAAATATTATACTCTTTAAAGTTTTTTATTTATATGGAGTATAAGATTTTTTTCAAAATTCATATCCTATTATCTATGGTTTATTGTCACTTTTAATTATTGTTGAGCTTGTAGCCTAATGGTATTCGGGTACCTACATAGTAAATATTGGTGTCTTTTCTTTTAAGGTTCCGGGTTTGTGTCAACTATTGCCTCTTCTCATGAGGTTGAGGTTTGAGTCTTGCAAGTGGATAATAATAAGACTATATTAGATTGGTGTTAAATGGTAATCTTCTACTTTCTGTTAAAGGAGTCAATAAATTAAAAAGATGTTATTGTACTGTTAGAAGATTTGTATTGGCCAACTTATGAAAAGAAAAGAAAGTAAGAAAAAAGTTGATAACAAAAATGTTCATTATAGGCCTATAAGATGTAGATTATGGCAACTAATACTCTAATAGGTCGAATGCTTAAACAAACGGTGATTTGCTATTTGGTGTTCGTGTAACTCTAACTCTGAAACTCTGAATTTCTTAAAATTAAGCTTCATGAGTCCTTGAAATAAGATCCTAATTATTAATCAAATCAAATTACTAATTGACTATGAGTTTAATTGATTTTGGGGTTTTCTTTTATCACAAATTTGCTAAAAAAAATAAAAATTAAGCTTCAATTTATTTAACTAGTATAGAGTATTTTGTCCTTGTGGTTTGGGTACTTTTGTCGTTTTCATCCAAAAGAAAAATTTTCTCGTATGTGTCTCTTACATATCAAAAGTTTGCTATATCCGTCCAAATTACCAACTCCCTCAAAAGAACTCCGTTAATTCGGGGGTATTTTAGTCATTTCACAGGGACAAAAATGACATTTTACTCGTTAGTTTATGTAACGACATTGTATGAATGATGACAAATTGACAATACTTGTTAGTTTATGGCAAAAGTAACCAAACCACGTGTACCAGAAAACACAATTTACTCATTAGTTTATGTAACAACGACTTGTATGAATGATCACATGCGTTAGGTAAACCAACCGCACGTTGCAAGGAGTGAAAGCTACACATTACTTGTTAGTTTATGGCAAAGTAACCGTGACCAGAAAACACAATTTACTCATTAGTTTATGTAGCAACGACGTCGTATGAATGCTCACCATACTAGAACCAAACTGTTATGTTGTAGACAACCGTACACCACAACCTAATCTTTCCCTCCATGGACACACTCTCGTCATCTTCTTCCTCTTTTATCCTCTCCATTCGTTCCCTTCAAAACCCTACGCTTCAAACCTCTCGATACGCTTTTCACCATTACTTCAGATTCCAAACTCACTCTCCAAACATCCGCACATCATTTCAAAATCGGCACCAAAAAGCTCAACAAATTCGAACCAATCACAAGTTCCCGAGATCAGTTTTCTCAGTAGGTGAGTCTCAGGTTTCCGATACGGAAGAAGATGACGAGGACGATGAGGAAGCAGCAGAGGAGTACGAAGTGGTTGGGGAAATTGAAGCAGACAGTGAAGATGAGGTCGAGAGTGACGAGAATGTTTTTCTGGAGGGTGATAACAAATCTCGGTTTGAAGAGTTTAAGTGGCAACGAATTGAGAGAATTCGTAATGACGTGAGAGAGTATGGTGACGGAATTTTAGATGTTGATGAGCTTTCTTCCGTTTATAACTTCAGAATTGATAAATTTCAGGTGGTGTTTAATGTTTATGCTTGCATAATTTGAGATTTTGCATTTAGTGTATGAACATTTATGCTTTTACTTACTAATGAGGTATGGAGTTCTATGATTATGAAACACCGATGTTCTAAAGGGTATTTGGATGTTAGTTTTAAATGCTTGATTGCAAGAGAAACCCTAAAAATCATTTTTGTTGCAACCTGCAATCAAATTAGAGTTGATTTTCCAAACACAACTTCAAACTGTTAGTTTTTATGCATCAGGATGCTGTACCTGTAGCCTTTTAGATCATACATCTAGGTTATTAATATATAATATATAAAGTTTATTTATATGTTGTACCTCGCGTATGTGAAGCAGCGCGCTTTTGCACCTCACGGTTTTAAAACCAGGATTCTAACACTCTCTTAGTTATAATATCTGAATCTTGCTATCGCGTACTTTGACTCTATGCAGCGGTTAGCAATTGAAGCTTTTCTGAGAGATTCTTCGGTTGTGGTTTCTGCACCAACAAGTGCAGGTAAAACTTTAATTGCAGAAGCTGCAGCGGTTGCTACAGTAGCTAGGGGAAAAAGAATATTCTACACTACTCCTCTCAAGGCACTTTCTAATCAGAAATTCCGCGAGTTTTGGTATCAATCAATTTTACATTTAAAAAGATGACAAATTTGAAATAAAGATAAATTGTTCTTGATGTAAATTTAACAAGTTATTCATTTATTCAAGTTTCAACACATGTGGTTGTTGATTTACAGTGATGCATTTGGTGAAGACAATGTCGGTCTTCTCACTGGAGATTCTGCGGTTAATAGGGATGCACCGGTTCTAATTATGACCACTGAGATTCTTAGAAACATGTTATATCAGAGGTGTGTACTGTGTAAGTTCTTCATATTGCTATTTTTTTTATTTAAGAACCTACCTAAGTATGTGAAATACCTAAATTACCCATCTTTTTGTTACGGACCCGGTATGGGTGGATGACCCGATAAGCTTGAATCATGTGGGAATTAGTGTTACGGTTTGCATTCTCCGATTAGTATTCCCACGTAGGGTTGATTATTTAGTTTTCCTATTTTCTAGCAAGATGTGATTTGAATAATGAGATTGTGGGATGCCATGATCTCACGTATTTACTTAGGTTATTTCCTTTCCATGTTTGTAATCCCTTTATAAGGGTTTTGTTACTTTTTGAATGAATGCAAAGTAGAATTACGAAGTCTTTTTCTTACTAAATATTCTATCAAGTTCTTCATCCCGTCTTCTTTGCTTTCAATTCGTTTGATTCATATCACTTTTGTTATGCAGTGTTGGAATTATGTCATCAGAAAGTGGTCTTTTTAATGTTGATGTGATCGTTTTGGATGAAGTACATTATCTTAGCGACATATCTCGGGGTACAGTCTGGGAAGAGATAGTGCGTTTTTCCCGACTGTAAATTTTTTAAATAATTTGAACTGTTAAGTGTAGTCTAACTCTGTGTAATCACACATTTTTATAGATTATTTATTGTCCAAAAGAAGTTCAACTTATATGCTTGTCAGCGACAGTAGCAAATCCAGATGAATTATCCGGTTGGATTAATCAGGTACATTTCTTTGTTTTCTTCATTTATAAAAAAATCTAAATGTGAATTTATGTTGAATTATTGAATTTGTTTGCTCTAGATTCATGGAAAAACCGAGCTTGTAACATCAACAAAACGTCCGGTTCCTTTGAATTGGCACTTTTCTACCAAATCAGCTTTGCTTCCGCTTCTCAATGAAACAGGAACCGGTATGAACAGGAAGTTATCAACCAATTATCTGCAACTTAATTCCTTGGGATCCAAGTCATACGAGGATGAAAGACCTAGAAGGAGGAACTCAAGAAATTATGAGACTGATGGATCACCTTCTTCAAAGAATGACAGAAGCAACATTCGTCGATCACAGGTACAAACTATTTTAATGTTTAGAGTTAATTACACCGACAGTCCATGTGGTTTGTGAAAAGTAACATGTTTGGGTATTAAGGGTTTAATGTAACAGGTTTGGTTTTATGCTTTCAATTTTGTAACAAGCTTGGGTATTAAAGGCGAAATTCTGTTAACTATTCCGTTAAATTAGGGTGAAATGACCAAAATACCTTTTGAAGAGCAAATGGTAGTTTGGTCATTTCAATGTATTCTTAAGTTTAGAGTTAATTGCACAGATGGTCCCTGTGGTTTCTGAAAAATAACAGGTTCGGGTACTTAGGGTTTAACGTAACAGGTTTAGGTTTTCTGCTTTCAGTTTAGTAACGAGTCTGGTATTAAAAGCTATATTCCGTTAACTTTTCCGTTAAATTAGGGTGAAATGACCAGAATACCCTTTGATTGACCAAAGGGTAATTTGGTCTAGTTTAACGGAAGTTAGCCTTGATACCCATACTTGTTACAAAATTAAAAGCATAAAACCCAAACATGTTACTTTAAACCCTTGGGAAAATGTCATAGAAATGTAACCAACTTTCAGCTTTGTTCTCATTATGTCACTCATACTTTTATTTGTTCCAATTAGGTCACTCATACGTAATTTTGTTCCAATTAGGTCACTCAACTTTAAGAAGGTGTTCTAATCCTATACCTTTTACCTACAAAATTACTAATCTTTTTTATTTTGATTCACATAATCAGCCACCAGAATTTAAAAAAAAAAATAAACATAAATAAATTTTCAAATGACATGAACATAATATTGTAGGTAAAATATATAGGATTGGAACACTTATCTAAAGTAAAGTGACCTAACTGAAACAAAAAAAAGTTTGAGTGACCTAATTGGAAAAAAAAGTATGAGTGACTTAATTTGAACAAAATTAAAAGTTGATTACATTTCTATAAAGTTACCCTTAAACCCTTAGTACCCAAAGCTGTTACTTTTCGCAAACCACATGGATCGTTTGTGTAGTTAACTTTGAAGTTTTATTTTCTATCAAGATAATCTTCAATAACTTCATAACTTTTTAGGTTCCTCAAGTTATAGATACATTATGGCACCTTCAAACAAGAGACATGCTGCCTGCAGTTTGGTTTATCTTTAGCAGAAAAGGGTGTGACGTGGCAGTTCAGTATCTAGAAGACTGCAACCTCTTAGACGAATGCGAAACGAGCGAAGTTGATCTGGCGTTAAAACGGTTCAGAATCAAATACCCAGATGCAGTTAGAGAATCCGCTATAAAAGGGATACTTAGAGGCGTTGCAGCTCACCATGCTGGTTGTTTACCTTTATGGAAATCATTTATAGAAGAATTATTTCAAAAAGGACTCGTTAAAGTTGTTTTTGCTACTGAAACACTTGCTGCTGGAATCAACATGCCTGCACGGACGGCTGTGATTTCATCACTCAGTAAGAGGAGTGAAAGTGGACGGATCCAGTTGACCACTAATGAGCTGCTTCAGATGGCGGGTCGGGCTGGAAGAAGAGGTATTGATAAAACGGGTCATGCGGTTGTTGTACAGACTCCGTATGAAGGAGCTGAAGAATGCTGTAAACTTCTTTTGGCTGGGTTACAACCGCTTGTTTCACAGTTTACTGCTTCGTATGGAATGGTTCTTAATCTTCTTGCGGTAATATGTTAAATTATTGTTATTATTTTTGGTGGCCATTTCAGTTTATTTACTTTTGAACGGGTTGACTTGGGTTATGGGTGTTAAATGGGGCGTGTTTGTGGGTTTTAGCAGGTTTAACCTGACACGAAAACTGAAAATTTGACATGAACCCAAACACGACACGAACCCGAAAATCGTGTCAGGCATATCAAGCCGAAAACAACCCGTTTGGCTCGAACCTTTTTTGTTTTTAAGATTTGAATACTTTAAAATTACATTTTCATAACAATTTACAAATGTATATAAAACTATGACATTTTAGTTATAAAATTTTATGTTCATTTTTCTATTTTAAGTTTGAAATATAGCATAAAATACCCAACAAATTTATATATGACATAAACCAAATAAAAAATAATAATAGTAATCATAATAATAAGAATAGGTTACTCAGGTCAACCTACAAACTTTCCGGATTGAACCAAGAACACGAATTGTTTAGCTAAACGGATTTGCGGGCTTAACCTAAAATTGACCTAAACCCAAACCCACACATTTCCTGTTAGGTTTGTGTCGTATATAAAATTTACACCCCTAACTTGGGTCTTGTTTTATTTAAAATTGGTCAAAGAAAAAAGTCTTTTAACAGGGCAACTAGTCAAACAGATTAAAAATAGCCAAAAGTCCCTTTCAGTTTATACTACCTAATAGGTTGTTCTATTCAGAGATATATATTGTATAACAAACTTTAAATTATAGTTAACTCATTGATTGTTAATAAAAAAATCATAAAGAAAACGACCCGTTTCAACCCATACTAAAAATGACTTGTTTCAACCCAGACATGTATGGCTTGTTATTAAAGTTCTGTTAGGCAGGGTGCAAAAGTTACTCAGGGACCAAATGAAGGAGATGGTTCAGAAGTTTCTAGAACAGGACGAACCCTAGAAGAAGCAAGAAAGTTGGTTGAACAAAGTTTTGGAAATTATGTTGGGAGTAACGTTATGCTTGCTGCACAAGACGAACTTAATAAAATACAAAAAGAGATTCAGATTTTGACTTATGAAATTAGTGATGAAGCTATTGATAAGAAGAGCAAGAATATTTTATCAAAATCAGCATACAAAGAAATGGCAGATTTGCAGGAGGAGCTCAGAGTAAGTAGTATTATGTCATCATCATCAATATCTATCCTATCTAATAAAAGAGTAACAATCCGCCACGTGTCACCTCCTATTAAATTATATGACATGTGGCAATTAATTGTTTTACAATCTTCTAAACATTAACATTCTCTTTTAAACATTTAATAAATTCTATTTAATAATTGCAATAAAACATAAAATTCAATTTATTTTCAAACTTTCCTTTTAAAAACCTCGATTTCAGGGATTCTAATAACTTAATCCTACGAGGTACACCATAAATACAGTACACGAGTCAATAGACTATTTATTTTTTCAAACTTTCCTTCTAAAAACCCTGTAAATTGTACTTTATTTGTTTTTACAAATTTTAAAAAAATTTACTTTATTTGTATCTGTTTATTTTACATATGATTGCGTAGTATGTTAATTGTAATACATAACCCTGTAATACACGGGTCAATAGGCTAGTATATATATATATATATTGACAACATTCATGTTATTTTATGGGTTATTATAATTTGTAAACAATTATATTTTATATTTGTAGGCAGAAAAACGTGTTCGGACAGAGCTGCGTAGAAAAATGGAAATGGAAAGAATGTCTTCTTTGAGACCGTTGCTGCAAACATTGGAAAGCGGACATTTACCTTTTTTGTGTTTGCAATATCATGATAATGCTGGAACTAAACATTTGGTCCCTGCTATTTATTTAGGTGATGTTGATTCAATGCATGGTTCAAAACTTAAAAATATGGTATGCGTTCTTGCTTTTGTTTCTTAATACATAAGAACTTACCCTTAACTAAATACACAAATGGTCTCTATGGTTTCCGGAAAGTAACATGTTTGGGTATTAACGGTTTTTAAGTAGCGGGATTTGGTTCTATGCTTCTAATTTTGTAACAAGTTTGGGTGTTAAGGCTAACTTCCGCTAACTTTTTCGTCAAATTAGGTTAAAATGACATAAATACATTTTGACTTTGACTATTCAAAACTCGAATGGTATTTTGGTCATTTCACTCTAATCTAATGGAAAAGTTAACGAAAGTTAGCCATAATACCCAAACTTGTTACAAAATTGAAAACATAAAAGTCATAGGGTATTTTGGTCTTTTACCATAATCTAGCAAGAAAGTTAACAGAATTTAGCCATGATACCAACCCGTTACATAATTGAAAGCATAAAACCCAAACATGTTACTTTAAACCCTTAGTATCAAAACGTGGTACTTTCCGCAAACAACAGGGACCATATATGTAACCAATTAACTCTTATAAATATCATATTGCTATACAGGTTATTGAGAATGATTCTTTTGCTCTAAAAGTAATATCTGAAGGTGATGTGGACCATGAAAGTCAACTTTCCACAAGACCATCTTACTATGTGGCTCTCGGTTCAGATAACACATGGTATCTTTTCACCGAGAGGTGTATAAAGACGGTTTATAGAGCGGGTTTTCCCAACATTGCTTTGAATAATGGCGATGCATTACCGCGTGAAATCATGACCGCACATCTTGAAAAGATGGAGATGCAATGGCAAAAGCTTAGTCAATCTGAACTTGGAGGTATCTGGTGTATGGAAGGGTCGTTAGAAACATGGTCTTGGAGTTTAAATGTGCCAATTTTAAGTACTCTTTCTGAGGATAATGAGGTAATTTTCACTCGTTTTTGTTTGTGTTTATAGTTTAAAGATTATGATAGTTAGAGCATTCACGTTTGGTTCTCTATAAGCTATGTGAGTGAGTTCTTTATATTATAGAGATTGGTTGTGAGTGGAGAAATATAGAGAAACTGATAGATTCATTAAATATATAGTAACACTACTGTTCATTAAAGTAAATAGGAGAAAGAAAAATGTATAAAAAAAATATTATTTAATTAAAGAGGAGAGAGAAAGGTATAAAAAAGTATTATTTAATTGAATAAGAGAGAGAAATGGTAGTGATAAAGGTATAAAAAATTATTATTTAATTGAATAGGAGAGAGAAAAGGTAGTGATTTTTAGTATTATAAAGATGGAGATAAACTGATAAAGAAGCAAACTTCTAGAATATATATCGTGATAGAATATTTTGTTATGTGTCAAAAAACGTGTTTGGATGTATGATTAAAAGCACATATGTGATATTGAATAACGAGAATCGTATACAGTTATAGTAAAGATCTTTAGAAGACAATAAGCTGATGAAATTGTTATAGTCTGATAATCAAGTGTTTGACAAATGCTGATTATTATAAGAAATTAGTAGATATAGTGACCAAAAATCCAAAAGAAAAGAGGCATTTTATGATATGGGGGTAAATTTTGCTTAATTAGACTAAGAGAAAGGGTAAATAGGTAATTTTAGTATGAAACTGGCTTTATCCAATGGGATTATTAGGCGTCTAAATAAAGAAAGGTAGATTCCGTTGAATTAAAAACTAAAAAATGATATTGCAACTTCGAGTTCTGATAATCGTATACACTCTAAGAATAATTTGGACCATTATGTTAGACTCATAAAATATATTGATATTAAAAAAAATTCTGCATATGAATATTATGTACTTTTTTGTTGTTTAGGTTGTGCAATATTCTCAAGCATACTACGATGCAGTAGAAACTTACAAAAATCAGCGAAATAAAGTTTCTCAATTGAAGAAAAAAATAGCAAAAACAGAAGGATTTAAAGAATATAAAAAAATAGTTGACGTGGCTAGGTTTACAGAAGAAAAGATCCAACGGTTAAAAGCTAGATCAAATCGTTTAATTACTCGTTTAGAGCAGATTGAACCATCTGGCTGGAAGGAGTTTTTGCAGGTAATGTTAATGTAATAATTTATTATTATTTTTATTTTTTTACTGATGGTAGTTACTTTTGACAGGTGAGCAATGTGATACATGAAATAAGAGCTTTAGATATTAACACACATGTGATATTTCCTCTTGGTGAAACTGCTGCTGCTCTTCGAGGGGAAAACGAGATATGGATTGCAATGGTTTTAAGAAATAAAATATTATTTGATCTTAAACAGCCACAATTAGCTGCTGTGTGTGGAAGCATTGTTTCTGAAGGAATCAAGGTCAGACCTTCCAAAAATAACAGGTATATTATATTTATTTTATACTTTTAATTAAATATAATATATAAGGGGCATGGATGAGAGAAAAACCACTTGAGTTGGAAAAAACCCAAAGAAATCCGTATTTTACATATGTAACAACGTTTTCAAATTTTTTTTTTTGACATAAGTTCTACATTCAGTTTTATGACTTTTGGTAAAAAAAAATCAAAAAAGCTCCGAGTGGATTTTTCTAAAAATATTATTTTTTTACAAAATTTGTGTATGTAACATGTTATAACATATGTAACATTTGCTGAAACATTAAATAGACGTGAATTTTTGTTATTTTTTACATATTTTTTTTAAAAGTACTCAGCGCTTTATATTATTTTTTTTTATAAAAAGTGACGAAAATGTATATAAAACCAAACATTTTTTTTTTTTGAAAAAAATAATAATAATGTTACATACGAGTTTTTAGGGTTTTTTTTTCAACTCAAATGGGTTTTTGTTCTATCCTTCCTCAATATATAATAAGTATGTGCATCATCATCATCATCGTACTCAATATATCCCACTTAAAAGTAGGGTCTGAGGAGAGTAGATGTAGACAGCCTTACCTCTACCCCATAGGATAGAGAGGCTGCTTCCGATGAGACCCCCGGCTCATGATGCCTGATTAACCGTCTATCGTAGCTTTTAACGTTATTTTCACAAAAAATGAGTAAAATAACGTTAAAATTAGTGCAATTTTACTTTTGCCCCACGAGGGCCAACACATATATAGATTATATGCGTGCACCACAAACAGGGAGTATGTGCATATATATATATATATATATTAGAGTTAGTTACACTGGCTTGAGACTTTGAGCATTAAGGGTTTATAGTAATACGTTTGAGTTTTATGTTTAAGTTTTGTAACGAGTTTGGGTATTAAGGCTTTAACTTTTCCATTGACTATTGACTATTCAAAGAGTCGAAGGATATTTTGGTCATTTCACCCTAATATAACAGAAGTTAGCGTTGATACCCAAACTCGTTACGAAATTGTTGCATTAAACCCAAACGTTTTATTTTAAACTCTTAATACCCAAACCTGATACTTTTTTAAACCACAGGGACCATCTGTGTAATTAACTCTATTTTTTAATTTGGTTTAAATGATTTTTAGGTCTCTATATTATAATAACTTCATATGATTTTCTCTTTGCAGTTATATATATGAACCTTCTAGCACCGTTCTAGAAGTCATCAACTTTCTAGATGACCAAAGAAGATCACTCCTACAACTTCAAGAAAAACATGACGTAAAGGTTAGTCCATCGGATTGAATAACTTAAAAAATATATATATATATAAGGTTGATGTATATTTCACGTATAAAAAAATAAACAATTTATTATGGTTTTGAATACAGATACCTTGCTGTTTGGATAGCCAATTTTCTGGTATGGTAGAAGCATGGGCATCTGGTCTTACTTGGAGAGAAATAATGATGGATTGTGCAATGGATGAAGGAGATTTAGCACGCTTGTTACGTAGAACAATCGATGTGTTGGCACAGGTACATGTTTAATTTTTATTTTATTTCTATTTAGTGTATAATATATTATACGTCGACTTGTTTTTTATTTTTCTGGATTTAGATTCCTAAATTGCCTGATATCGATCCTCAACTACAAAAAAATGCAATAGCTGCATCTGGTGTGATGGATCGCCCACCAATAAGTGAACTTGCCGGATGAGATTTTTAGGTTAGTGAATCTATACATACGATTTATTGTTAAATTAGTATTTAAGAAAAATAAAGAGTAGTTTAACTAATTTTCCGTTCTAGTCCTATTTTGACATTATTCAGCTAGTTTCGCGCCATTAAGTCACAATATCTGTGTAGAATGACCCTTTTACCCTTGAAATGTGAAAAGGCAAGAATTAACCCCAGAAAGAAAAGTAAAACCTTGAAATGTATGTATTCTGGTGAAATTTTTTGAACTAAGATGGCATGAATATAGAATTATCTCTCAACGATATTAATTTTTTTTTTCTTCTGTTTTTTATAATTTTTAACGTAGAATAATGCAACACCTGGAATAGGTAGAAGTAGAACTAGGTTGATGAAGTGGTATAATAATAAGATTTAATCGTCATTGTTGTTTATTTTAACTACCATGCATTAATATAAATTTTATTTTAAACATTTAAATGTTAGGTGCATGTTAGGTGTATTGGAATATTACCACAGGAAATGGGTGATTAGCGGATGCTCCACGGTTGGAATACAAATACTTTAATTTAATACCAGATCCTCTCCGGTTAGTGCTGATGTAAGTCTTTTTTCGTTTTAGTTGTTCTACAACATCTGACAGTTACAGTGGTTTTTTTTATAATTTAAATTCATGATCAAACTATTATTATTAATTTACAAAATATATACCACAAGTTTTGTTACCATTTTAACGTGACTAAGTTGTCTTAACAGTTTTCCTTTAAATAATTCAACATTTTTATGGTTTTCTGAAAAGCTGGACTGATTTATGTTTTTAAAGTGACCGACTTACGTATAAGTTTTAACACACAACCAATTTTGAGTAAAGAACTATGATAACTGATTAATGAGTTGGTACAGGATTATATAATTTCTAATTATTTATAATTTCTTATTCATATAACACGCTTCAAATTATGGCTGATTGAAGTAATGAAGTAATGAACCCACTTCTAATGAGGAGCTCAAGGCTGAAGGCATCAAGAATGAACCCAATTACTAGGATAATTATTTAGTGACATTTTATATTTGTCTACTTTTTATTCTTAACGGAAAATTGTTTGTTGATAGAACTCATTGAGTTGTTTTTTGTTATTTTTTTATTATTTTTTTATCGTGTTCCAATCACGCAAATGATACAAAACTTTGTTGTAATAGATTTATCTTCTATAGCGTGTAGTGAGTAGTGTAATTAGATTCTTTAGTTATATTTCATAATTGTTATGACATGTATGATCGTGTTTGGTGAATAACATTGTTACCTTACTTTTTTTTAATGGCAATTTTATATTTTTTTTTTCACCAATCTGCATAAGTGCCGATTAAGTGATGATTATGAACATTTGAGACCGTCCTATTCCACCCAAAAGTTCGTTTCATAGATTGAGGACAAGATTCGTCGACCTTACATAATGTGTGATAGTGTAAGCTAATGTATTGTTTATATATATTCATATGATATTATCAAAATAAATTTGTCAGTTTTGCAATAAATCTTAAATGAAAAAGCCTTTGTAAGTTTCACTTTTGGCACTTATAAATAATTCAACATAAAACATCTCAACCTACAACCGTAATTTGTAACTGTATCATATTTTTCATTCTGTTTCTCTTTTCTAACATTCTCTTGAACACATATTTTTCCCTAAATTGTAATTGTCTTTTATGCATTTTCATTTTTTAAACTAATTTATATATTTTTGCTATATTTTTTTTTTCAAATATACCAATATTTTAGTGTAATCATATTCCAGTTTTTTTTAGTGTAATTCAGTACAAACTTTAATATGCACACTACAGATATAATTTAATTATGTATATATGTGTCACTTTCTTGGTGGGAGGGTGTGGGGACATTGTACACAACAATGATGGACACAGCAGTTTAAAACACATTTTACCTGTGTTTTTGTTATGTGTTTTTTTGTTTTGCATGCATTTCACGAGGATCTAATTTAGTCAGTGGCGGATCCAGGATTTTTTTTCAATGTGTTCACTTTTTTGGATGCTCCAATACATAGAACTAAAAACAATAATTTTACGGTTCGGGTTGGGTCGGCGGTTCGGGTCGGGTCGGCGGTTCAGGCCATATAAGATTTATCATATAATAACAATGCGATAGATTAAGCTAATTAAAAAAACATAGTCATTCAAAAGTAGGAAAACACATAATATAAATACGATAGTCTTTACGAATTAAAAATTACCTATAGTTGTTCCCTGCGAGGTTTCATCTTTTGAAAGCGTTGCATTACATCTTCGACTGAAGAAACCTCTTGTAAGAATTCTCTTTCAATATAACAAATGCAAGCATCGTTTAAGTATCCATCACCCATGGAAGATCATCCAAATCTATTTTTGAAGGTTTACTACATGATGATGATGATTTATTGTTTGATAGTTGGAAATATGAATGAATACTCATAGTACCTAATATCATATTTCATAAGTTAAAAAACAACAATACAAAGTGAATTGAAGAATACTAAGACCAAATTAAACAAATGGAATTCAATTTCATATCACAAAAACTCTTAATACAACCGAACAAATGCAAAAATTGAAGAATTCCTTGCCAAACCAAACAATACAATTCAATTTCATATCATAATACAACCAAACAAATGCAAGAATTGAAGAATATCTTACCAAATAAAAGTGAATTTTTGATTTTGAGGATGGGTAATCGGAGCCTAAGCCTTGGAGGCTAAGCAAGAGAGCAGCTCTGTCGAACAGGCCGCAGGGCGGACGATTCCGACGTGCAGAGGGCCAGAGGGGAGCCGGCTCCGGAGTCCGGTCGCCGGAGCAATCGATTCTGACGATTCCGACGTGCAGATGGGGAGGTCGTGATAAGTTCTGACGTTTAATCGACTTTGATGTATTAGCGACTTCTATTGGAGAAAGAAACCCTAGCTTTTTTAGTTTAAAAAAAAACGAAAAAGTAAAACATTGGCCAGGATTCGAACCCGGGCTGCTTTGGATTTTCCGAAAAGGTGCACATGTTCAAAGGCCACTAGGCTGATTGATATTAATGGTAGGATTCACCCTTCATAATATTTATGTGTTCCCTCGGACTTTTTACACTACGAAAAAAAAAATTTACTAAATTTTTGAAAAGCGGGGTATTCCGGTGAACACGGTACTCGTACCGTGGATCCGCCCCTGGTAAGAGATTAAGAAAAGTGGTTAGGATTTCAGACATATGCATATATGCATGATACAATAAAAAAAAAGTAAGTCATGTAAATAGCCATTAATTAAGATAAAGTTTAATTAACTAATGAACAAACCCCAAAAGGTCAATAAAACAATATTAATCTAATACAAAATTTAGTTTAAAGACGTTATAATAAAGATTGTATTTTTTATATAACAACAATTTTACCTTGCTTAGTACTTATAAACTACACCAAATAATTCGTCACTTGCTTAAAATTGAACACAACAATAGATATAGGTTGTATTAGTTGAGTTTCCTATTAGTTGTATGGTTTTCCTCCCGTAGTATTCATTATGCATGGTATTCTTTTACATACCTTCCTTGTGTACGTAGTTGATAACATTATAGCAGATCGAACACATTATAAATACATACAAAACTATTCCATAATTTCTTTCATATGTTGTTTTTACTAGTATCCAAAGACTTAATCTTGAAAATCATACAATTGCAATGACTTGTCAACAATACACAAATTATACAAGAAATATGTGTATAATAATAAGTTGTGCAAAACCCAATGAGCATATTTACAAAAGAATGGTTAGGATCAACTAAATAGGAAGCTTATTTTAAGAGGGCTAAAAGGAATTTTAAAAAAATCATAAACCGACTCAAACGAACTCCGATTGAACTCATTTTAGCGGCGTTGGAACCGTCTTGTCAAACTCTACGATCTTAGCTTTTAGGGTTTATCTTTTGGATTTAGATTTTAGGGTTTAGCTTTTGGGGTTTAGCTTTTAAGGTTTAGTTTTAGGTTTATGTTGTACTCTTACTTTCTTGTCAGCAAGCAATTAAGGATTTTTTTAAATCAACTATGTACTATATAACTCGGTATATATATTATTTATGAGGGTCTTATTTGATTAGCATCACTTAAATACTTATTTGATTTTTCTAACGGTTGTTTTTATTTTAAAACTTTAATATTTTTATTCTATTCTATATTGATTTAAAGGAATTTTTCAACAGCAAACTCACACTCACTAATCTATCTTCTATAGTTACACTATTTTGTTCTCACGGACTAGAACTTGCACCATTTAAAGATAATACTCATCCACTAACACCTTCACTTAAAGAGATACCAAAAATTGATGTGGTTAATTACAACAAAACAATAGGAAAAACTAAAATTGCGTAAGTAGTTTAATTAAACACACGGTTTCAACTCCTTTGCACTCTCGATCTTGTAGGAAATGGTGGAGGAAGATGCAAAAAGTGTCATGTTGCCAAATAAGGAAGGGGTGAACAAAAGAGACGTGAGGAAAACGTTGATATATAGTTAATAGTTGTATGGTTAGTGGGATGTAGACACGAGAGATGGCATTGAGATTTTCATGATTTTTACGTAACATTAATATAAATTGTATAGAAGTAGAATGATTTACAAAAACAAGTTTCAATAACGATGATATACAAAATCATGTAAGTTTATACTAAGAATGCGTCTTATAGTAAGAATGCGTGAGAAGGATATCAAACGGATCCCGATTGAGCTCATTCTATCGGCTATGGAACCGCCTCGTCAAACCTTTTCCCACCCTCAAAAGCCTAAGCCCCCCACCCCCTACAAAAAAAAAAATCCTAAACCCTCCACCCCCAAAAGTCTAAAACCGTCACCTCCCCCCTCCAAAAACCTAACCCGCGCCCCGCCCCCAAAAACCTAAGCCTCCCACCACCCGAAAACCTAACCCCCCCTAACCTATAACAACTGGTTGTTTTCCGGTGTCATTCTGATCAGATTCCGACCTTGTACTAATTGTATTCTTGTAATTACCTTAATGTAATTCAGTAATTATGTGAAATAAAGATTATTGTTACATTCGAAATTCTATTTCAATTCATTTGAGTGTAAACGAAACTTCAATTCGAGCAACGGTATGAAAGATACATGTAAAACGATGCAAGTTTCCATAGATCATATATCTCAGTAACTCCATGGGTGATGAAACCAATTGGGTTAGATATGAAATGAAAAATCGTGAACGTAGGCAAAAACTGCCCGTGAAACGGAGTCTGAACGAAGCAGGAAACGCAAAAACAAGTTAACCAGTCGCACTCCGAAAAATACCACGCAGTGACACGTGGACCATGTGGCACTTGAGTGGTGAGTCAGCCACCTACGTGGCAGAAGCGACTGATACGTGGCATGTCTGCTGCCATATGGCAGCACGAAATCGGATGAGTCAGCAACACGTGGCGCCACCGTGGGTGGCCACGCTTGAGGGAATCGCGCGCTACGCGCTAGTGAGGCGCCTACCGCGCCAGATTGCTTGCCGAGCTCTATAAATACCTTCATTTAGGTTGAAGAGAATTTACGCCTTTTCTTTAACCCCAACTTCTCACAAACACTCCAAAACACTCATAGCATCCTAGTAGAGGTTCTACCCGGTTCAGAACACTTTTGATACGCGCAGGGAGACGTTTTCACACCTACGCACTCGTTACGAGGATCGTTTATTCGCTTATTATCTCATTCTCTTCCGTTACTCTGCTCGAGAGGTGAGTTTCACAACGACTTTTATGTTTTACTTGTTTTACTATATACGGGGGAGATTACATATCAATACAAATAATGATTTCATACAACATAAAATGAAATAAAGTTTGGTGTAATATGGGTTGTTACATTATTATTGTAAATTATTTGCTTCCGTTGTAATATAAGTTATTAAATGAAATGAAAAGAAGTTTGGTGTAATCTAGGTTGTTTTTAAACCGTTGGCTCGATCCTGCTTAATTACTGATTAGTGAGGAGCCATTCTTGGGCCGAAGATCGGGGACTGGGGGCCGGGAAGTGGGGTGTCACGCCTCCCCACTTCCAAAAAACCTAACCCACCCACCACCCTCACCTCCCAAAATACTAAACCTCGACCCCCACTTAGACCGGAGGGTATGCGTCGTAGAGAGGGCATGAATGGGTTGGATCACGCTTAGCACACCGCCCCCCTATGGCGTGGCTGGGACGTGATTCATAACTCGTGGTTGGGACGACAGGGGAGGAGGAGCATGGAGCATTTATTTTTTGACCGTTGGCCAATGTGACTGTTGAAAAAAAAATGAATACATTTTCTAACTTTAAACAAATAAACACACTTTCTAAAAAACCCTCTCTTCTCTAAAAACCAAACTCTTTCTCTAAACCATGGATCCCAATCAAAACCCAAACCAACGTCCACAAAATCCAAACCAATATCACGACCTGTCGTTTTACTACTCACAACCTCGCCCACAACCACACCCGTCTTTCTTTTACGACCCCAATACGTGTTACCATCCTCAACCACCCTCACAACAACTGTTTTTTACTTTTGGCGATTTTGCATCGGGTCTCCAAGGTTTTGGGGGTATGCACGATTTTCTTCCCTTTTCTAGTCAACCAGAACCCGAAACCGTTCCCGATACTCCACCCGAAGCCGGTGCGAGTCC
>WOUH02000012.1:4118179-4128338 GCA_009936405.2 Stevia rebaudiana
TGCAATGCCGAGCAGTTGACGTGGCGACCCGCTCACGGACCGGTCGGAGACCGGGGGCCGGGGAGCGGGGTGTCACATTTATGGCCTTAAGCAAGCACCAAGGGCTTGGTTTTCCAAATTATCTTCGGCTCTACTGGCGCTTGGTTTCTCCCAGTGTATCTCTAACACCTCATTGTTTGTTGATTGTCGGGACTCCGTTACATGTTATATTCTAGTCTATGTTGATGACATCCTTATCACTGGAAGTTCTTCCTTATATGTGACATAGTTGATCGAGCGTCTACACTCTCAGTTTACGATTAAGGATTTAGGTACCCTGAGCTCATACTTGGGGATACATGCAACGTTCTCCAGTGATGTACTTCATCTCTCACAACAGCAGTATCTTCGAGATATTTTACATCGTACAAGGCCTTAGTCAATGTCGACCATTATCCACTCCCGTGGCTCCTGGACGGCAGTTATCACGAGACTCTGGTGTTCCTTTGGATGATCCTTTGCTATATCGCAGTACTGTTGGAGCCCTTCAATATCTTGTCTTGACTCGTCCTAAGATTGCATATGCTGTCAGCAAGGTGTCTTAGTTTCTCCAGACACCTACTGACCGACATTGGATTGTAGTTAAACGTATTCTTCGGTATCTCAAGGGCACTATTACTCACGATTTATCTATCCAAAGATCATCTAGTCTTGCCATTCATGCCTATGCTGACAACGATTGGGCCGGTTGCCCGGATGATCGTCGCTCTACCACTGGATACTATGTGTTTCTAGTACCGAGGAAGAATATCAGGCTCTTGCCCACACAGCAGCCGAGATTTGTTGGATCATTTCATTATTATCGGAGTTACGTTAATCTTTTGTAGGTTCACCTACCCTTTGGTGTGACAACATAGCCAACCCGGTGTTTCATCAGCGCACAAAGCATCTTGAGATTGACTTACATTTTGTCCGTGATATGGTTCTCTCACAGTCCCTTCAAGTTCGCTATGTTCCTACTGCTCTCCAACTTGCTGACCTTTTAATCAAGGGATTGTCCTCATCACGATTTGACACACACAGATCCATGCTTCACGTTGATGCCACTGTCTAGCTTGTGGGAGCATATTAGAATATTATAGCACCTCTTGGTGCTTCATTTTCTCTGTATTAGTATGAGTTAATATGAAGTCTTTTCATATGTGGTTTGTGAGCCTATATATATCACTTAATTTGTAATTTTGAAACTCAATACAAAAACTCAATACAATATATATTTTGCTTTATTGAAACTCCTACACAAGATTAGAATGTATTTTTTTTAGTTTGTGTTTTATCCCAATTCCCACACGCAAGAAAGAAGATCTACCCAAACACATAAGGTGAGTGTCTCCTCCGTCACAAAGGGGGAAGTTTTAGATCGTTTTCGCTCAACGTCTTTTATATAATACTGTAAAACCCAATCCTACCACCCGGTTGGCAATTGTAACCAAATCATCTACAATCGTCTTTCACTCTCTCATTGGCCATCAATAACAATGATTCAATATTCCATACCATAAACAGTTTTAAAAACTAAGAATGATGATGAATCTTAAATTAGGAACAATTCTAACGAATAAACAAAAACCTATGAGCAGAAAAGGGTTTATATAACATTAAAAACCAAATTCTCAAAATATAACATTAAAACCAACTTTTAGTTTCTGATGTCAAGTTCTGATTTAGTCTATTAAATCTTCAAGAAAGAATCAGAATTAAGGACAATATGTTCAATAATCTTGATCAAGTTTCTTCATCTTCATACTTGAATCCTGAGAAGACCAAAAGCCAACAATAATGTAAAAACAATGATTATACTTATTGAATTAGGAACTCCACTATCATGAAAATATATGTCATGAAAGTTGATAAAGCTATTCAAGTAATGGACCCTTTACAAAAACCTCTTGTACAATATAACAACTACGTATAACAATCTTTTCAAGCTTTTCCAGTTGTAGTAGCATATTAGATGGAATAATACTCCTTCTAGAATAAATTACACAGATATTAATTTCTATCAAATTATGAAAAGACCAAGCTGGCATCCATTTTAAAATAGTAGGATCCGAAGAAGAACCTGGGAATGTGGTCTGCAACACGAGCAGTTTGTTGTTAAGAAGCAACACAAGTAGTTTCTAATTTTCTTATGTAATAAAATTATACTGAATTAAATTTGTAAGAAAAGGAATCTAGAAACACCAGCCGGTAATACTAAACAAACTAACAGGTACACCCAATACCCGTGGTATAACTGTCATAATACAATGAGATACCAAACTGGACCAAAATACCCTTAGTCGACACAAAAATAAATTTAAAAATGGTTAGGCCTGTCTCGACCCCTTAAGACTTTTGATACTTTTATCTTTGATCATTTGTAACAAAAAGAGACACTTGATCAATCGGATGTTATCTTTGATCATTTGTAACAAAAAGAGACACTTAAAAATGGTTGGGCCTGCATTATCTTTGATCATTTAATAGGCAAATTAATTTTTTACCATTTTCATTTCAAAATAACGCAAGCCAATGAAGACATGATAAGTAATAATATCGAGACATCTATTCTTAAGCTTCTATCTTCATTCCAAAACAATGTGAGTTTTTCAGTGTGGTGATATAGAAAATTCATTTAGTTGATCATGCAAAATAATTCAATAAAATAAGTGTACCTGATTGATCGTCCCACGAAAGTTAAGGCCATTTTCAAGGCTATATCTGCCAAACTCTGTGTGTATGTATTTGAGCTTTTGAGTTATAGAGTGACCTGATGTAAACGTCATCAATTGAGGGCAATCATTTATCTTTACATAATGCAGTTTGGGCCATCGTAACTCATTCATCCCCAAAAAGAAACCTTCAAGGTTTGGTAGGTCGTCAAGTTCAAGTGTCTCTAGTCGGGGCAACTCCACCACATCTTTTGATGATGTTATGATGTTTTCTTCTTTTACAACAATCACTTTTATTCCATTGCATCTTCTTACCATCAACATTTTAAGCTGGATGAGTCTTTCAAGAGTGGAGAATGTAAATACATGTGACAGAAGGTCGCACCGTACGTAAGATGTTCACATCTTTTAGGTTGGTGAGTTGAGGAACAACTAAAGTAGTAATGTTTTCAAGTGTTGGACCTGCAGTTAATGTGGTACCACCATTTGCACTAATTACTTCATCAAGTTTATTGCTACTCGATTCACTTTCAAATACCTCCTTCATCCTTTTACACCTTATTATTGTCATCTCTTCAAGTCTTTTCATTTGTCCTACTGAGTACGATGGAACTAGACTTGACAATGCATCACAATCTTCTATCCCTATTTGTTTGGGGTATTGGCACAACGACCAACAACCACTGATTACTTGACCACTCTACAATCAATCACAAACTCTTTTTTATTTTCATGTCCTTTTATGATCTTTTTAGGAACCTCAACAAAGCGTTAAACTAATTGTCTCCATTTAATTTTGCGTCTCCTTTTATTTTACAAAACATTAATTCTTAACCACATGTTTTAAACATAACCAAGTTCTACTTCATAAATCAACAAAGGTTTTGATTTTTAATCAAGACCAAAGTATTAAAGGTTTTATTGCTACTAGCGATAGTATTCAAAAATCATAATATCATACCTGCTGGTATTGATCATGAATGGTATTACTAATATCAAAGGAATTTGTGACATTCCTAATTCTAGTTTGATCACCACCATCAATACTCTTTAAACATGGCAGACCATCAAGGTTGAAAGTGTCTAAATGGGGAAAGAATGTGGTGTTTTGAGGGGAAGATGCACATGTGGTTTTCTTTTTATTTTTATCATCTCTGCTTGAAATAACTTCTTCAATACCATCACACATAGATATATTAACTCTCTTTAAGTTGGATAAATATATCGCCATTAGAGGAGAAAACAAGTACTTTAACTTGGGACAACTTCTTAGTGATATGTTTGCGAGGTTTCGGAATGGAAGTTGCGAAGGTGGATGATGAAGAATGAATAATTTATTCGAGTTGCACTTCCACACATGACTCATCCTCTTCAATCCTTTTATCTCTATAACCTCTAGGTAGGGAAGTAGTGGCGGCGGTTGACCATTCTGAATTGTTGATAAATGTCTGCTACTTGGACTATCCATCTCAAACACCACCTCCTGCTCTTTTATCATCATACAATTCAAGACGTTTAAGGTGATGACACATGTTCAGAAGATGCGATGGGTATGGCATGTTAATCTGCAAGTAACACTAAAATGTAATTACTTAAAGTTTACCAAATGGAGAAACTTATAAAGAACTCATGCTTACATTACCAAATTATACAATGAGAATGGAACTAGCCAACGAGGTTGGCCAACAAATAACAAGGATCATGACATCAACTTTTCAAGGGTTTTTGAGTCCCATGTACTTATGTACTTGGTGAAACAACATCACCGGTTACATTTAAATTAGGTTCTTATATAAGCATTTGAAATAAGTTAATTGAAATAATGTACACGTAATTTAAATGTTAAATAGAGCATGGAAAGCATTAATGTTAGTTTTATGAAATAAGATTTGATAGCTAGGATGACATGACATACCTCTTTATTGCTCGTGGCCAATAAATCATTCTGCCTATTACTTTCCTCAACATCACAACCAATTCCTTGTGTTCTGTAGGTAGCAAGTGCACCTAAGTCAAAATTGGTTGTTATAGGTGTGAATATATTTGTGAACTTCGGACAATTTTCTATACTTATTTTTTCTACACCTTTAAAGTTATTAATCACGATGTTCGAGTTATTTGCGCCTCTCATCCTTCACAACTCATTTATCTTCCCTAAATCTTCAACCTCAATCTTTTTTAATTTGCTATTGTACTCCCTCATTCCACTGACAAATTCAAAATCAATATTGAATAGCACTTCAATAGAGCCACACTTTCTAACTTCAAGCTCTTCTAAAATGTTTAATAATGGTAATGGATTGCTTGGAAATAGATTTACAAGGCTGTCACATTCCCTTACTCTAATCCGTCTCTACATGGAAACATCATATTTCTCACTAGTAGAAATCTCACGTGGCCATATCTGCTTCAAGTTCTCCATCAAAGAAATATCTAACATCTCCAACTTAGGCATTATAACCTACAAAATAGTTAAGCCTTATTAGATCCATAAATAGACAACAACAAATTATAAATTACTTGTAGCTTTATATATTTAGATAACACATGTACTTCTTTGTTTAATAATGGTTGCATTGCAGACATATCACTATTATTGTCATGATAGATACTTGTGAAGTTAGGAAGACCACAAAGTCTCAACTCCACGAGTTCTGGTAACTTGATAACACCTTCAAACAAAGTTAACATCTTTGGTAGACCCTCCAAAGACATAACATTTAACTTCTGAAATGTAATCACCCCAACTCCGCTATTTTTACTAACGAGTGCTTTGAGAACCGGACACTTTGAGATAGTGAGCCGCTCAAGTTTCTTCAAACCACTTGCCACATCAGGTGTGAAGAGCCATGTCAAGGTTTCACACTGAGTAAGATGAAAGACTCTTAATTGACAAAATGTGATGCATTGAAATATCTTCAAAATTATACATGTCATTCACTTTTAATTCAAGTTCTTCTGTTTTCTCAAATAGGTCACTGATATTGCATTCGTGAAGCTCATTGCATGTAGCAACAAGATTCAATTTATTCTTGAATGAATAATCCTCAAAGCGTTTATATTCTAGTTTACAACCAATAGATATCTCGAACCTTTCAACGTTTTTAAATGACATATGTTTTAGTTGGGGATTATCTTGCCTCGATACAGAACGCTTTCGCGGTGTCCATGCAATAAACTCTAACTCTAATACCAAAAGATGATGTGAAATCTTCTGCAACTCCTCACAGTTGGCAAGTGTAAACCTAACTTCACGACCTTTAGAAGCTCTCATATAAAGCTCTTCAAGACCATGCAAGTTTTGAATGACACCATCATCAATACGAAGGTAAATACATCCATTTAAATCTAGTAACTTCAACTTTTTTAACTTCCCTATGGCTAACGGCAACCTTCTTATGTTACAATCAACTAAGCTCAGTATTTCCAAGTTGTTAAGACTTCCAAGAAAAGAGATATCACTATCTATCAAGTAGCATGAACGAAGACGTATTGTTCGAAGTTTGATGGAGTATTCGAACATCACAGGTAGCAATGGGATATTTAATTTCTCATAAGAAATAACCTTAAGTTTTTCCATTCTTTCGTAAATAACTTTGCTAAGCTTATATCCATCCATTATAATCAAGAGTGAGAGGTTAGAATAATTAAAGTCTTTAGGAAGTTCACACATATCTGTACACTTTAATAGAATTCTTTCACATGACTTGTGTGCATCTTTTTTTATGCATATGGACATGCTCTCATTGTTGACAATCGAAGCTTGTTTGACTTTTGAAAAATTATTTAAAACAAAAGCACGCACAAGATCATGCATTTTGACATGTCCATTGACATGTCCATCCTCCTTTATGAGGTTTTTAACACAAAAGTTGGCACGCCTTCTTGCTTGTGCTAAAGTATGCACCTCACTAAACAACTCCAATCCCCATGCGTACATCATCAAGTCCTCAACTGGGATATTAAAGTCATCTGGAAATAAGCCGCTGAGAAGAAAAATTGCTTTATCATCCTCCTTTTTGAGATTGTTGTAGCTCATTTCAAAAACTTTATGGACGATGTCATCAAAATCTTGAAGGTTATCGTGTCGTAAATTGGAAAGTGCCTCTTCCCATGCCTCCTTTATGTAACCTCTAAGAATTCTTGCAATTGTTATTATGGCTATCGGCAAACCACCACATTTCTTGACAATTTGTTCTCCGATCCTTTGGAATTCGGCATCATCACCATCCGAAGGAGATGGCCCCACGGTTCTGAAAAATAAATTGTTTGCTTCTGTTTCATTTAAGACATGAACTTTAAAGATTGAATTAATTCTAACACCCATCTTAGTGCATTCATTCTCAAATCGTGATGTGAACAACAATTTATACCCGTTTGGCAGAGGGCTTAGTCCAACAATTTGATCCTTCCAAAGATCATCCATTATTACCAAAACTTTCTTTTGACCTTGTTGTGACTTCGCCTCGAATATCTCTCGAAGCCGATCAGCTCTTGCATCTTTAGCGGATTCAGTTAAATCAAAGTCAGTGTTTTCGCCAATAACCACTTTCACAACTGAATCAAACATTTTTGCATCTTTCACAACCTTCTTAAGTTGTTCCATCATTATGGTCTTGCCAACACCACCCATCCCACATAGAGCAGTCACCCTTTGGGACTCATGATTTGATTGAAGGGCTTGCAATACATTATTGAATATCAAATTTCTGGATTCGAAGTCGTTTTGGGTACCAGTAGGAACCGGTGCAGAGGTGGATGGCCATGTAGAAGTAGAACCAACTTCAGCAAGGGGTTTTTGAGCATGAGTAAACAAGATTTTGGATTCTCGATTCTCGAGTTCTTTTTTCTCCTCGAGAATAGCATAAGATTGTTTTCCTACTTTGTATCTCTTTGCCACGTTGAAGCATCCAATTGCTTCTTTCAAATTGTCGCTTCTTTCATTCAACTTTTTGACATCTTCCAACCATGGCTCCACAAGTTGAGAAACAACTTCTGTGTTTCCAACTGCCCTGTCCCATTTGGCTTGAACTTCTTTTGCTGTGTCTTTTAGTTGCTTCATTTTGGCATCCATCCTTTTAACATTCTCTTTGGATAAAACCAAAAGACCCAAGTGTTTCTTAACAGGGACCATCAAAGATTCAACGATAGGAGTAATAACTGGACTTACAAAATCCATTTTCCAAAACTGCAGTTTTAAACAAACCATAAAAATGATTAATTAGTAACACAGTGAAGGAACTTTAACTAACAAAGTAGTTAGTCACGTCCTCTGTTAATTACAAGACTATTTCCTTTTCCACTACTATACATTACATTTGTAATTAAAAAAAAAACCGTTATTGTTTAACCTTTTGTCTCAGATGGAACTCAAATAATGCTAACAAGTCTGCTTGTATGGATTTTAATTAGTTTCCTAATCACCTTCTAATGATAAACACCAAATTAAGTGTATCTTTCATGTACACGGGAAAGTACATTTTTCTGCGTTTCATTTGGAGATCACACATTTAGAAGTTGCAACCTTCATGGCTGTCTTTAGTTATTTCAAAACACACACAATACACAAAGTGAACAAATTGTATTATGTTTTCAATTAAAACAAATGAATATTGTTTGAAGTTTTGCGTTGCACCTAACTCAATTTATTCTAACAAGACAAATTATATTTGTATTTATACAAATAGATTTTAAGCATTAGAAGAAATAAAATCAGAAAATCAATTAATTTCATAATCACCTTCTAATGTGTTTAAACACCAAATTAAGTAAATCTTGTAGGTATTTGTTTCAGTTTTAGTAATTTCAAAACACACACTTGTTTCTTCCTGCTTTTTTTAATCCAAACCAAGATTCAATAACTATTTTTCTGGTCAAGAATCATAAAATACATATACAAACCTAGTGATTGGCATAAAATATATAAATAAAAACTAACATGTGGGTAAATTTGTAGATTAATGCATAAAAGAGATCAATACCTGGTACAATCTTTCTTAAATCTTGGTAGAGAGTATCAAGGATTAGAAAACTAAGGTTATGAGCTGTGAAGATAAGAACTTTATAAAAGGAAAAGGTTGCTTGCACAAGGAAAGGTATATGAATCTAATTCTCAGTTGGCCCAAAACCAAAGGTCTTTCTTTTGTTCTTTAACAGCAAATTTTCACTCCTAATTTCATTTATCTTATTTTTTTTTAATATTTTAAACACATACCACGCACCACTCAATCACCAATATCACGATACTACTAGACCAAGGGCTACCGATATAGATAGACAAATATTATTCTCGAATGTTAATTAATAATAGAATGTCCCAGTAATAGATTTGGTCTTGATATTTAACGTAATTATTATCATTTAATTGATTATTCTTGTTTGCGGACTATTACTTCTAAATTCTTGTTTTCAATCTAGTCTCTCACGTAAATGCCCTCACATTTCGTAGATGGATATTTTGCTTCCTTTGGATGGGCATTTGTTTGAATTATTTATCTAGTTTCAACTTTTGTTATTGGCATTAATACTCTACTTTGTTAAAGATGGTTGGAACCCACCTATGTGGAAACTAGGAAGAACAGGTAAAACGCAGTCGTAAGCAACCAGGTTAGTGGCCTCTAAGGAAAACTGACCTTAGTTATTTTGATCTTGAGACTTCTAGATTGTCCCTTCAATACTTAAATACTGCATCACTTCCTTGGAGGTTTGCATTACTACTTTTGCATATTGGTATCATAGCAAGTTTGATATAGATATTAATATATTATACCTAAACAAAAGTACATCTCACGACATGATAAAAAAATTGGATAAGTTTCCCGCACAGGCTTTTTGATCGTATGTCAATGAGGATGGTTTGCGATGAGACTTCCGTTGGTAATATGTTAATAATTAAAGATAAATAATCGGTATCACAGGTAAACAATCAACGAGATTTTGGACTAACACTAAAATATTATTGAGAAACTAAGATCAAAACTCAACAATCTCATCATACCACCACATTCACGGTGGGTGTATATATCCTAACTATAATTTATCAACAAGTTAAGTAATCATCACATGACTCTATTACCTAAACTTGACCTCAAAGTATAATTCACGATATTGATCTGATCCAAAATAAACCTACTCGCCACATGGATCGGACTCCCAAACCTTGACTCGTTTGGGCTCATACGAAAATTGGACCAACAATCACCCTCCCCCCTTCAATTTTGACTCGAAATAGCTGGTTCTTCAACTATAAGCATGTCGTCTTCATCTTGATTCTCCCGAAGCTCATCACGATCTCTTGTAGTGTTCTTTGGGCTCCACTTAGCTTTAACAAACACTTGCTTCTTGCGATCATGAAACATCCTTCCTTGGGCTTCAATCCCTTTCTTGACTTTTCTTTTAAACTCTTGAACATTCTTCTTTGGACTTTGAATTTTGGGTTTCTTCATCAATCTTGGATCTTTGAGAAA
>WOUH02000012.1:4128438-4158187 GCA_009936405.2 Stevia rebaudiana
CCAGGGTGTGATACCCACAACTTTGCCAATTCGAGTGCGAATTGCATTACCTACTTTATCCTTCGTAGTGATTTGAGACTTTCTAGTCGAGGCCAGACAAAACCAAAGATTGCAGCTAGACATCCACCACAGCATTCCTATGTTTTTCTCGACTACAGTCGATCGACGGAAGGCATCTCTGATCCACCGATTCACCACTGAACGGCTTTGGATAAGCAAGAATACCGTATGTGATGTCGTTTACCTCATATTTTAATAAGATCTGTATGAGGCTTGATAGATCTGGAAGAAAAACTGGAACTTTCCACATGCACGCGAAAAGGGCTTAGACGAGACCTAGCATCTCTCAGCTCAGATTCGGCATATCTGGTCTATTTTAGAAAGACTGTTTTCGACGGTTTTGTTCCATAGTACTGGCCGTAACCAGCTCTTAACCCATTCCCATAAGATAGTCCACTCAAACCCCTCCTCTTCAATCAGTACGTAGGGGAGAAGGGTAGACCCCATTCAATCCTTTACTAGATACAGATGATGTAGACAGAATACGAAGATTCTCCAGGGTCCACGATAAGTACCCAATCGAATTGGAAAATTCCCATCATCTTCAACTTATCCGGTTCTAGCTTACGTTTGAGTTTCCTCTGACTACAAGGTAATTTATCAGCTGGAGCAGAAGTGGACGAACAACACCTCCTTTCCTTGCATTAGCGCCCGCTTTTCCACATCCACTTCAGGGAGAGAGCAAGTATAAATCATAGCTTTAGGCTTTCGAGCCTTTCTTCCTAGGACAGAAGCCTTTACTTGAACTTGAGCGGTTGTCTGGAACTGATGCTACACCTTGGGGCTGCAGTCCCTTCTTCTTAGCACGGATGTCCCTCTTCAATCCCCTGCTCCTACCATTGAAACAGCTAGGGGCTAGTAAGTCCTGCCAATATCAGGGAAAGAATAGCTCCCGAAGGGCTTCCTTCTTTATCTAAGCGACTAATAGGCTTGGGTGGCTAGGGCACATGCTATCGAGGTTACACGCCTGGTCCCGAAACCACATCTGGCAGATGCGATTCCTGGATGTAGTTGGATGTGATTATCGGTGAAAGCATAGAAGGATCTCCTGTCAATAGTCACAGGGAATTACACTATATTTAGGACCTGACCCGTAATAGGTGGTGTAAATGTCCTTATTTATTATAGGATGAAGATGATTCACTCACCAAGAAGACCGTCTACTCGAGCAGTAAGAGTTGATTCAATTGCCAACAGAAGACCGTCTGCGACAACAAGACCATCAGCAGCAGATGATTGAACAGCGGGTGCGTTGAGGAGATCAGCCCTAATTGAAGACCCGATACTCTCAACCAATCACTTCTATATATAACACCAACCGCGGAACAGGAGCATGCGTTACACACGTCGTCAGCTAGCGGACGCAAGCAGAGTGGGACCTTCTCCGATAGTCTCTTTCATCATAATATTGAAAGCTTCCCCGCCCGATGCTTTGTTAATGTCAGAGTTGATATCAAGATGAAAGGGAAAGACAATAAGAAAGATTCAAGATAAAGACTAGAAGAAGGGGCTTTCTTAGAAGAATTCCCACTTGGACTGGTAGTGAGAACCCGATCTCCAGAAGCTAATTGGCAAGGTTCGACTTGACCGGAGCGGATCGCAACTCAAGCACAACTAGAGTTCACTCACCCACGTGCCCAATACTTGATGTGATGACTCTAGCCCCATGTCGGCTTCATTGACGAGTCATGATGCTGCGATATAGGATCAAAATCGACTTTCATTTCACTTAACTCATCAAAGCAAGGAGTGGCTACTAGATAGACAATTAGTTCCGAGACTAAGAGATTGGGCTATCGGCCGGTACCAGTTGAAGTCAACAAAGAAGGAAAGCCTTCCCCCAATCCAACATTTTCAGGTGAAAAGAAGATAGATGACTGAGAGTCACGGGATTTTGAAAGCGCCGCATCTAGCTCAGCAGCTTCTTCAAATCAAAAGAGATGACGGATACAGGGCGGTTACCACTTGTAGGCTCATTCACGAACTAGGCCATGAGTTTGCTTTAACGAGTGCACGAGCAGAAGCGGAGACAGAGTTGTCCCCCGATCTGAGATATTAGCGAGATTAGCTACACGCCACTTAACCTAAAGAAAGGTCGACCTGAGAAAGCCCTTTTTAATTAAGCTGATAGGAGGATTGTTTTGGTGTTCCGTGCGCTATCTCAACTCCTAGTTCTAGTAGTACAAGCTCGAATCTGATCTTACTCCCTTGATCCGATCCGAAACACCCTTTTTCCATGAAACCTTAGCTACTTAAGAAAATCAGAATCTTCTGTGAATCTTCCCGTTCCAAGCGAAATATGTGAAAATCATCAATGCTTTAAGTTTATTGGAGATAATTCTAAATCTTGATGAAGAAGTACAAGATAAATTAAAGTTTAATAGATAGATAATTATATAGTTTTATTTAATCATTATGCTTATCATATTTATTAGATAGGATTATTTAATTAGTTATTTAGTTTCATTGTTTAAGTAGGTTTCTTATTCTCTAAGGGTTGGTCAGTTATAAATAGGAGTCTAAGTAGTCATTGTAAGTGTCCAGCTTTTATTATATACAAAAATTGATCAGGTTTGATCAAACACTAAGAGTTTTTTGTGTTTGTATTATTTTTCGATCAAGAGTTTGGGCCAACAAAGTTTACATTATCTAAGACTTTTATTAACTATTTAAATATTTCATAATTAGTTTTCAAGATGGTGATAATTATTTAAATTCTCCAATCAGGTTCTACACAAAAAAATGATTATGATTGTGGTCTCTTTGTTCTGTTTCATATTGAACAATTTATCAAAGAAGCTGTGAGAGGTTCAAGAAGAAATATCTATCAACGATAAATTTTCTATATATTCTCCTTAACAGTTGACCTTTTGACTTTATCATAAAGTCAACTCTATATTTGTTTCAAATTTACTTCATTGAGTCACTTATCAATCGATGAATCAGTTCACCAGGAAATGGTTCGGGCTTGAGAAGCATCCAACTTAAGAACCAAAATCTTTGATCTATAAAGAAATGTTTTAATCTAAGAATGCAACCAGATTGGAACCAATTTTGATCTTCTCGACCACAATTGCTTAACCATCCGTTTAAGTATTTTTGGAATACTGATTTTGACTTGATTAGCTGCCCGTTGACTCGAACCCGCTTTGATACTGATGTGTGTTATTTTTTATAAGGATTACCGACTAAACTACACTCAATCAATACTTAAGCGATGGTGGATTAAACGAACGATTGATTATGATGGAACTAAAGCAGTGAATAATATAATATTTATAATTATAATTATCAGTGACAAGAAGTGATTATTATGTAAAACCAAATGCACAACCATGTTTCTCAAAATAGTTTTACTTTACTTTCAAGAAAGCTTTTGGTCATAAGTATTGATTCCTTATATTAGGGAGATTGTTGCTATAAAATTGGATCATCAAAGAGAAGGAAACCTACTTAACCATTAGTAATGCTTATATAATGTACTTGTGTGAGAATGAGATTCTGTAAAATGAATATGATACCAAGGTTTATAATTTAAAATAAAATTAACATGCTAGAACCATGTTAATAAGTACAAAGTTAGGGTGTTTATCCGCACATTACCTATTTATGTAAATGTGTAGGTAATAGTTATTTGTATATGTGTGGGTAATAGTTGATTTTTTTTTTCAAAATGAGTAACAATTAATATTGTTGGTAATGCCTTTTAATATGAGAAATATAATAGAAGTCTATTTTAAATAATTTCTTTATAGAAAGTCGAGTTTTCTTTAATTCTATTACTTGTAGGATTTGAAACCGGTATCAAACTTGAAGTGTTCCTAGAAGCTTTTCCTTTGTCACTGGACGGTTGGGCAACCAACCCCAATGGTTCTATTTTGAATAATTAAGCGGGCTATATTTAGCTACGGAAATTTATAATTCCATAACCGGATTTATTTTAGTATACCTATTTGAAAAATCAGGTGTTCTTACAAAAAAACTTATCATATGAACCATTTTTCAATCGACCTTTTTTTTTTGAACAACGAATACCCGGCCTTACCATTCCACCAAGCGAATCGCTGAAATCGTGACTTTATTAAGAAACACGTATATGTGTATTAAGTAGTAAAACTCACTACATATATGAATCATAATGAAAGTTCTCATATATTAATCATGCTTGAAATAAAATTCGGAACGTTTATCTATATTACTTAACCACATTCACAAAGGATTAGATTTAAAAATTAAAGTTTAAATTTTGATAGGATTATGTCGGCTGAAGTTATGAGTTTGTGATAAACTAATACGCTCGATATATATCCAACTTATTAAACCAACAAATCTAATTACGAATCACTCAAACTTCTTCAAACCTCCATACACAGACGCTTACAAATAACTCAAACTTCTTCAAACCTTCATACCCACGCGATCATGGATGAACCACAAAATGTAATCGACGCGATGAACATTCAAATCACTCGCAACCGTGGTTTCCGTTCACTGAACAATAATCGTCATCATCAGTTTAAGCAACTGCAACCAGATGATCGCATGCTCATACAACAAAGGAGAAAAGAAGAAGAACAACAATGGCAGGAAACAATCGATCCTCATAAGCTAGTTATCGGGAAAGTTATCGGTTGTGGGTCTTTTGGGGTGGTTCACAAGGGCTCGTATCATGGTCAGACAGTAGCAGGTAAAGTTCTTGGTTGATTGTCGAACCAACTGTTTGATTGTTATTTGTTGTTGATTTAAGTTATTTTTACGTATAGTGTTTTAAATTTTTGATTGGTTGTTGTTGTGTAGTGAAAGTTCTTGATTTCGGCAAGAAGGGGGTTACAAATGCTTTGATGGAGTCCATGAAGAATGATTTCATAAAAGAAGTTGGTTTATGGAGAAATCTTGATCATCCTAATGTGACTAAGGTTTGTTTGATCTCAATCTAAGGGTTCTGTAGTGCATGATATTATGATATATAATATAATGCACAAAGTATAACCAAACATATATTCATATTAGATGACACCATTGATTGCTAAATTAGAAGACGTGTAGATTAGTTTTACATGTGATAAACGAAAATTATCATAACAATAATACTTTATTATATTATAAGTACTTGATTTTGATAAAGAAATTTAGGTTTTATTACTTTCATTATTCACTATTTTTATATTGATAATATAAAAAATAAAGTAGTTTCGAATTATACCTCTTCATATTGTAATAGTCGATCTGACGAATTCCGGTGGGATTTTCCAACAATAACTAATTTGTTTGAGGGATTACACTGACCCATTTGTTATTTGGTAGAAAATGATAAAAAAAAAAAATTCATTATATTCTATTGAAAATTGATCAGATGATAACTTTTTATTCTTTTTTTGTATTTCATGCACTTGTGGGTGACCCGTTGGTAACTTACATGCGAAACCTTTCAAAACTACGTAATTTTGATTGATTAAAATAAAAAACTGGTTTGTATCATCTTAATTTATTTCTTTTCCATCATTTTGCATATCTTCCAGGTAAAAAAACACATCATAAACCTTATAATCCAAATTTAATTTTTGAAAAAGAATGTGAAGACAAAAAAAATAGAAATCACCTTTTGTATTAATGATGAAGTAAAAGTAGTGGAAAATAATGTGAATTGATAAAAAATAACATAAGAAAGAAGATTCAACTTAATTTTTATATTAATTTTATTCAAAACGACATAATTTTGAATGGTTTCGCATATAAGTTAGATACGTAACAGTCTTATATTATATACGTAACATTGTGATGCAAATTATAAAATTACTTTAATAAGTATTTTCATACTACAACAATTATATTTACATAGTTTCAACAATAATTATAAGTTATATATTATTTTCAACTTCTTGATCTAATTTCAATGTTATTACTCTATAGGTATTTAATTAACATGTTATAAAAACTACGTTTTAATTATAACATTAATTAAGATTAAATTAAAAAATACTTAGTTGTAAGTAATTTTATATATTAATGTAATAATTAAAAGTTGGTTGTAGTTTATAAAATATCAAAACTAACCTAATAATGATTTGCTAATGATAGTATGTGATTTAATCATTGTGTAAATATCAGATGATTGGAGCTACCATGTCTTTGAAGACAAATTCGGGTCACAAGAATAAGAGATCAACCACGGAAAGTAACTTTTGTATTGTTTCAGAATATGCACAAAGAGGCTCATTAAGATCTTACTTGTTGAAGAAACACAGGAAGAAGCTACCATTTAAAAATGTTTTACGGTTTGCACTTGATATTGCTAAAGGGTATGTATTCACATTAATTCATAGTTAATCTCAATATTAAATTTTAATACCACACTTAATATTCGTAATTCTTTGATTTAATTATTTCTAGGTTGAGTTACCTTCACTCAAAGAAAATTATTCATCGCGATGTGAAGCCCGAAAACATACTCGTTGATAGTCAATATAGGATGAAACTTGCGGATTTTGGAGAATCTATATTGGAGTCCTTAGAGTTGTTATACACATGTGGTGAAGTTGGGACTCGCGGTTATATGGCTCCTGAGGTATGCATTTTGTTTATAACTCACTACATTGTATCAACATTGTTTAAATTCCTTATTTGATAACAAAAATGTATTGATCAACTATTGTAGGTCGTAAGCAAGAAACCTTATGGACGTAAATGTGATGTCTACAGCTTTGGAATATGTTTATGGGAGATATTTTCTTGTGACATGGCCTATACATATGACTTGGACAACATCCCAATAGAAATATACAAGGTATGTATGCATTTTTATTTGAATAAGTATATATAATCTTGATAGTATTCATGTCTTGTGTAGAATTTGATTTTAAAAAAAATTAATCTTGTTTTATTGTGATCATAGGAAATGAGACCAAGCATGCCTATAAATTGTCCAAGATCACTGGCTCAACTAATGCAAAGATGTTGGGACACAGACCCAAAGAAGAGACCAGAGATGAAGCATGTTGTTGCTGAACTAGAAGAAATAATGATATCTGAAGGGTGCCAATCAACTACAAAATATTACACCAGGGATTATAGTTGTTTTAGGCTCTTAAGTAATGCAAGATAGGAATTGTATCATACATGTAAAATTGATTGAAAACCAATGAAACATATATTAAAGTACTTAAATGGATCTTGATTGTTATAAAGTAATTGATTTTTTGTTGTGATGATCATATGGAATTGAATTATCTACTCTTTGAGTTTATTTCTCGTTTTATGGTATACGTTTACTTTGAAAGCATGACATAATTTATTGAAAGCATGAGTCGATGGTATGATATAAAAAGAGCTAAAATTGAACCAAACATGAACCATGCTTTGTTTACATGTTTAACTTTAACCAAACTTACATAATCAAATAACACAAATAAAGTTTCAAGTTCATTTTTATTAAGGAAACAAAGTTATTCATGTTCCTTAACTATACAAACTTATTCCGGTTCTTTAATACATCAAATCAGCACACACGAACACACAAAAATATTTGCAAACAAAAATGAATTAGACTTGTGTTTGTTTAAAGCAATTATTCTCAAGTTCACACCAAATATCATCTAAAAACAGATGAATGTATTGTCATTTTCTTTATTGGATTACACTATATTTGTTTATAGTAAACCCTTCTGATTTCTATAATTCTAATCATCTCAACTGCATTACATTCTATACTCAATAAACACGCGCATCAAATCCATGAGATCCCATATAACATCTTGATACAAAACATACGCGCATATCAAATCCATAAGATCCCATATAACATAATGATAACCGTCATCTGCTTATAAACAATTCTAATTTACTTCATCTATACCTCTATTATGACCTCCACTTGTAGGCCTGTAACATTAAAACAAGATACAAAATGTTAATCACAAATGTTAATTTACAGTTTACAGATTATAAACATTTTTAAAGAACATGATACTTACAGTCCATTAAGCACTTTAATGGAATCATAGAAGAACCATTGTAATGTCACAACAGGGCCCACAAGTGTAACGCGTATCGGAAGACTTCTAGTGAACAAATTCACCAACCCAATGTTCTTCGCCGCCTGAAATTATTACGCGTATTAAAATCTTAAATAAATATCTACAACTTGTGTCTCTATCGTCTATTTTACATATCAACCTTTTTACCAAATAAATCTTTCATAATTTCTTCATTTTTTTTATTGTTTTTACATATCAGCCTTTTTTTCAGATAAATCTTACATAAAAGTTACCTTTTTTTATTGTTTTTACATATCAGTGTCCTACAGATCCTAATTTTGACCCATTTTAAAACCAAAACAAGAAGCATACCTGTAACACTGTGTTCGCCTTTTTGTTATATAAAGATGAAACAATATTATCTGCTGGATTTGAAACTATGGTACCGACAGCGCCAGCTGTATAACCTGCTGCACACGTCACACCTAATTGTTGAGTTCTTGAACATTCTTCTTTTCGTCTTTGAACAAGTTTTCGGTAAATAAGATCGACCGAATGCTCAAATGTTGTAAACATGATCATCGAAACTGTTAAAACCAACATTTTAATAAAAAGTTAACCCGAATTTAAATGAAAATCTGACAAAATAAATTTATTATAAACATGTATTACATGGAAGATTACGGCCCCAAAGCGGAAGGAGTCCTTTATAAAACCTGCAATCATTTATAGCAATTTGTTTAGATTTAATATAATTAAGAGTTAATTACATAAATGGTCCCTATGGTTTCCAGAAAGTAACAAGTTTGGGTTTCATGCTTACAATAACAATTTTGTAGCAAGTTTGGGTATTAAGGCTAACTTCTATCAGCTTTTCTATTAAATTAAGGTGAAATGATCAAAACACCCTTTCACTTTGACTATTCAAAAAATTAAGGGGTAGTTTGGTCATTTCACATTAATTTAACAGAAAATCAGCCTTATTACCCAAACTCGTTACAAAATCAAAAGTATAAAACACAAACATTTACTTTGAACCCTTTGTATCCAAACATGTTACTTTTCGCAAACCACATTGACCATCTATGTAATTAACATGAAAATTAACATGTAAAAGTTCCTAAAATCCATAAACTGTTTTTTAACATACCCCGCAATTCCTTCTCGCGCGTATAGTTTTGGGAAGCCATCAGACAAACCCTTTGCGAAATCAGGGTTTGTTTGGACACGAACTTTCACAGCTTCAAATGGACAGAGCGCCACGTCAGCAAATACTTGAGCAGACGCGCTACTGAGGAAGAAGACGACACTTTGTCTTTCATTTGCTAACAAATCTGTGTATTGTTTTTTGAAGAATTCATAGAGACCAAACTTGAATCCACCTTGGACACCATATCCAAATAACTTTCCAGACCAACCTCTCCATAAAGAAGATGGTCCTTCTTCTTTCCAAAGAATGTTTAAACCAGATGCAATACTATGAAACTTGATTGGATTCACCTGAATTAACGAAATTGATACAACTCAATCATTACGATTTGTTAATGATAGAACGAGATTATACAATTTGAATAATCTGTTTTTGTGAGCCAAATTATTGGCAGAAATGATACTCGTGATTATTTACAGTTCATGAAGAACCCTAAATAAAAAATTGTTGCGAAATGGTGATTAATCATAACGAGCTGATTGGAAATGAAGAATCAATGAGTAATTTGTGTTGATAGGAAGAGTAACTGACCTGCATATTGACCTTCAACACGTCGAGCGGAGTGACGGCGAGATGGGTGGCGCCGGCGCTGAACATTCCACCGGCGGTGCATATTCCGTAATAGTATAATCCACCTCCTTCAACCCCCAATTTCGTTCTGAAATCGCTCATTTCCGGTATTTACATAAAGCAATCCCCAAATATCTTCGACATAATCGCAATATATTTAGGGTTTTTGTTCAAATTTCGAGAGTCGGCTGAAGAAACGAGGGTTTAACTGTTTAAGGGAAGAACGAGGGAAGGATCTCTTGATGGAAGAACACCCACGTCCGCAGTGACAAATGCAGGGTCGTAAGAGAAAGAGACACGTGAAAGTCAGAGTTGGATTTATTTACGGGTTCCAAATTTGTGGGAATTGGATGCGAGTGTGATAGCGACTTGGAGCCAATGGCATTGAATTCGTTTGATTCTAGAAACCTTGGAAAAGAAGTAACGAACCAATGTGTTTTTGTCCGCCCTTGCTAACGGATCTCAGTTGAATCCGAACCATTGGTAAATATAGCAAGCGATTTCATCGTTTCACTAGTTATATAACCACACATGTGTTGCAAACAATTTGGAAATATCATAATAATTGTTTAGTCCGCTCACATGTTACAATAGACAACTTAGACGCATTAGTGTAATTGTTTAAAAGATACTGTTATGCTCTTATACTTTTATACTTTTTTTTTTGTATTGAATTGAAATTCAACGTAAATTCATATATAAGTTATGATTTGCTTTCTATAATTATGAGCTATTATTTTTCTTTTATAGTCATGTAATTTTTTTAACGGCAAAATATGGCTCAGCAACATGTCTCTTCATATCTCAAATAAGTATCTCGGACCCAACAACCCACACACTGCAAGCACAGTCTGCTACCAACTCCTGGTGACGAAGGCACAAGTGTTGGTGAGCGTCGTACCGAGCAAACTCGCGTCCGCTCCTCAATGAGAGAAACCCAAATATGTAGTAAAACCCCCCAACCAATTGCTTTGTTTAGATTTAGAACCTATGACTAAACCTTTAAACTTATACAATAGATTAACATTAAGTTGTTTTGGTTCACGTACCCACTAATGTTTCGTTAAACTCCCTCTATGACTCAATAAGTTTAAATGGATTTTAATAATTTAAAGGATGACTCATTGGTTTATATTAATTCATACTATCAGTTTAACCAATAATAATTATAGTAATCACTCTAATTGTTAAGGCCAGTTTCAATAGCACAAATATAAGATTTACACTTAGTTTCTACTTGATTTCACTTATACGTTTTTTCATTTTGTCCACAATCATCATTATGAGTGAATTTGAGTGTAAATCAAGTATTGTTTTGCTCTAAAATTTGTTGCTGGCAACAACGTAAGTGAAAAATTGAGATTATTATTAGTCAAACTAGTATTATAAAAATATTGTCAGTTAATAATACATAACTTGAATCATTAGAGGTCAATTTGCCTGAATTCAATGGTAACTCTTTTGTCTCTCGACTCTAATTTCTTGCTAGAGTGCTTTGAGCTTATGGAATGAAATCAAGTTTATTTTTTTTTTAACGACACAATTCTACCCTAGTCCCAGTCTTAGACTAATCAATTTTAATCAATTTCATGTACGCTTTTGAACTCGAAGCCACCCATCAAAAAAGGCAATGTCTATCTCATGTGAACTGAAATTAAGCTTGTTTGGCAGAAAAAAATAATAATAATAATAACTCAATGCTATTGAAATAAATACGCACAATGAATTTGAAATTGAATTAATAGCTACTTTTGATATTGTGAGCTATAGATGTTTAACCATGAGAAGCTTCAAGAGACAAGTGGAATTTATAAATTATTATTTGAGATTTAATCGGAGCGATTAATTCATTAATTTTGAGGAGTTATGTTTTATTTTTTTTCAGATTATGTTGATGGAAAAAAAAATTTATTAAGATAGTGGTGTTCAAAAACTTGCTTGTGTAGTTTGAAACTTTGAACTTTGAACACAAACCTACTGTAACGAAATAAAAAAGACCCATAAAATCCAGGGTTGTATTCGTTATGTTTTTTAGCTTTAACCGAAACTGAAATATTCAGTCTTTAGTTTTTAAAAACTTATTGGTTTTCATTAATCGGTTCATTAGGTTGTTTCGATTAGGTTTATTTTCAAGCCTGCCAAAGACTTTAAACTTATTATTTGCACTTAATGGCTTGTGAGTGTCTCTAGTGCCTCTCTTTTATAAGCTCATCTTGTTCCATGTGTAAAGTTCATACTCACCTAAAATGGTTAAAAATGTAAATTATTTCATAATATTGTGCTTTTAAGCGTTATAAATGTAATCTTAGAATGTAATTTTGATTTATTCATGATCTAATGGAGCAATAGGTTTCTTCACAACTCACCTAAACTCACTTCTCTCGAGAAGACGAGGAACTCAACACGACTGTCAAGATCACTTCCAACAATATAAAGATCTCATACATCACATTAGTGTAGATATTCTAGACACCATACAAGGATGAAGGATCTTTAAATAATAAGTTATTAGTTTCCTTATCAATTAAACCCATATTTTCTGTGTTTTTAAGAGTCACAAATGGCCATAACTTCCATCTTACCAATTTCATCAAATTAAATATTCAAGTAAAATCATTACAATATGATTGAATCATCCAACAAATCTAAAGTCGCATTGCTTACAATTTCCACGTTGGCATTGAGTCAGATCCATAAATGATAAATCCATAATTATCCTTTTCCTAATTAAGCTAAATATTAAAAATCTTAAAATGAAATAAAAATTCAAATACATTTTTTCATTAAGTTTTAAGTTTGCATAAGAAGGTGACAACCAACAAGCCTATAAAGGACGTGGGGGCAAGATCTTTCGTTCAGCCAGCCGATCCAAAAGGAATTTGTCAGCTAATTTTTCAAAACCAGTCCTTCATCTTTTACGTAACTACAATGACGGTCCCTTAAATTGTACAAAAGTGTCTCGTCTTCAACCTCCATTCTGAGTATGCTTCTCGGAATATATATATATATATAACCATCTCCTTCTTCCTTGTTCTCATCATCGATCGAGTAATTTATGAATTCCTCATCATTTAAAGTTTTAAACAAATTGTTGTGAAATCAATCGTCTTGTTTCCCAATCACTCTTTCAATTTGAATCGGCAGTATCAAATACAGCATTAAATTGAATCGAAAATCATAAAATCAGCTTCTGTTAATCGTTCTTGAATAGTGGTAATTGACGACCTCAAACTTGAAAATTATGTTCTACTGTCATCTCAATTATCTGATTTTGTCTCTGTACAATTGCATTAAGCTTTTGTAAATTACTTCTTTGATGTTTGATTCCTGTTCTTTATATGCGTTGTGTTCTTACTCATTTTGTATTTCGATTTGGAAATTGATTGAATCATTAATTTATTAATTCATTGATTATTTGAATCTCCAGATTAAGAAAAAGGCGGGAAAATGAAGGGAGCAGTGCTTGTGGCGGTTGCCGCGATTGGCAACATGATTCAAGGATGGGATAATGCCTGCATTGCCGGTAACTTGTTTTTTTTAAATTCATATTACAAACTTAAAATCTGTTACATATGTTTGATTTATGATTAACAATTAACAATTGTTGTTGTATCGCGATTTAGGGGCTGTTTTATACATAAAGAAAGAATTCAACCTGCAAAACGAACCAACGATCGAAGGTCTGATCGTAGCAATGTCACTCATTGGTGCCACTTTGGTTACAACCTGCTCTGGTGCGATATCAGATTGGTTAGGTCGACGACCCATGCTCGTTATCTCATCGATTCTTTATTTCTTCGGTGGTCTCGTGATGTTATGGTCACCAAACGTATACATTTTGTTGTTAGGTAGACTATTAGACGGTTTAGGGATCGGGCTTGCGGTTACTTTAGTTCCCGTTTACATATCGGAAACATCGCCTCCTGAAATTAGGGGTTCGCTTAATACTTTGCCGCAATTCATGGGTTCCGGTGGGATGTTTCTTTCATATTGTATGGTTTTTGGTATGTCGTTGACGGATTTGCCTAATTGGCGGTTAATGCTCAGTGTTTTATCGGTTCCATCACTTTTTTACTTTGTTTTTACTATCTTTTTCTTGCCCGAATCGCCAAGATGGCTTGTTAGCAAAGGGAGAATGCTTGAAGCGAAGCGTATTTTGCAGAGATTGCGCGGTAAAGATGATGTTGCAGGCAAGTTCTTTGTACATTCATGGTTATCTGATATGTTTAATACATTTTGTTTGTCTGTTGTTTGTTTTGAAGCCTACGAATGTTACGAGTGAGATTTACTGAGTACAGTTGTGGTTGTTGTTATGGTTAACTCATCTTGGGTCATTGACAAACATATCAAGACTACATTTTTTTGAATCTTTTAGTTCGTTTATCACTTTTTATCTCGTTTTCTTGATATGGATTAATTGACAAACATATCAAGATTGCATTTTTTTTAATCTTATCATTCGTTTATCACTTTTGATCTCATTTTCTTGAATGGGTTCATTGACAAACATATCAAGATTGCATTTTTTTGAATCTTTTCATTCGTATATCACTTTTGATCTCGTTTTCTTGAATGGGTTCCTTGACAAACATATCAAGACTGCATTTTTTTGAACCTTTTCGTTCCTTTATCACCTTTGATCTCGTTTTCTTGAAAGGGTTCATTGAAAAACATATCAAGATTGCATTTTTTTTAATCTTTTCGTTCGTTTCACTTTTTATCTCGTTTTCTTGAAACGGGTTCACACGGGTAAGAACGTAAAATTCATTTTTCTTGAATCAACAGGTGAGATGGCGTTACTGGTTGAAGGTCTTGGAGTAGGTGGAGAAACATCCATAGAAGAATAGATAATAGGTGGAACTAAAAACGACATCGAAGAAGGCAATAAGATTAACTTGTATAGTCATGATGAATACACACCTTTGATCACTCGACCGATTGCATCGCGTCAAGGAAGTTCAGTTTACCAAAATGCCCCTCTTGTAGACCCGCTCGTCACCCTTTTCAGCAGCGTCCACGAAAAGCTTCCATCCGTTGGCAGCAAAGGAAGCGCGATTTTCCCACATTTTGGGAGCATGTTTAGTGCAAATGGGAATCCAATTAATCCAAAAGATTGGGACGAAGAGAGTGTTAGCGGTAAAGAAGGCGACGATTATCACTCTGATAACGATTCGGATGATAATTTGCATTCACCGTTGATTTCCCGCCAAAACACGAGTTTGGAAAAAGATACATATCACCCTGCTTCTCATATTAGAAACATTAACAATGGAGAACAGTTGAGTAGCACAGACATCGGAGGCGGTTGGCAGCTCGCATGGAAATGGTCAACAAAAGACGGCCAACATGATAAACAAGAAAGCGCGTTTGAAAGAATCTATTTGCACCAAGAGATCGGTGCTGATACGCGATCTGACCGCGAGTCCATCCAGGCTGCAGCCCTGGTTAGCCATCCTGCACTATATTCCAATGATCTTATGGACCAGCATACGGTTGGTCCAGCCATGGTTCACCCTGCCAAAACAACAAAAGGTCCAAGTTGGTTTGATCTTTTTGAACCAGGGGTCAAACATGCATTGTTTGTTGGAATCGGTCTTCAAATACTTCAACAGGTAATAAAAATTTGAACTTTTTGAGTAAAGCTATTTGGGTAAAGTTGACCCGACCCGTTGGTGATATTTTCTTGATTTCTTGATCAGTTTTCTGGAATCAACGGGGTTCTTTACTACACGCCTCAGATTCTTGAAGAAGCAGGCGTTGGCGTTCTTTTATCAAATTTTGGAATTAGTTCAACTTCTTCATCTCTTCTTATTAGTAATATTACAACTTTGTTGATGCTTCCTTGTATTGCAGTGGCTATGAGACTCATGGATATCTCTGGAAGAAGGTAAAAAACTAAAAACCGCACGTTGGATAATGACGGTTATACCCTTTTAGATATTTGATCAAATGTAACCAACTTTTAAAAACTACATTAATCAAAATCTTAAAGCCTTTCATGAGTTTTTCTGCGGTAAAAAGATTGGTAATCATATACAGTTTGAAATGACGGTTATACCCTTTTAAAATTTTTGATCAAAAGTAACCAACTTTCAAAAACTACATTAATCAAAATAAAAATCTTTAAACCTTTGGTATTTTTTCTGTGGTAAAAAGATTGGTTATCATATACAATTCGAAATGACGGTTTATTAGAAATTTTGATCAAAAGTAACCAACTTTCAAAAACTACACTAATCATCATCAAAATCTTTAAATCCTTGACGAGTTTTTTCTGTGGGAAAAAGATGGTTATCATGTACAATTTGAAATGACGGTCATACCCTTTTAGAAATTTTAATAAAAGGTAACCAACTTTCAAAAACTACATTAATCAAAAGTCAAATCTTTAAATCCTTGATGAGTTTTTTCTGTAATAAAAAGATTGGTTAACATGTACAAGTTAAAATGACGTTTATACCCTTTCGCAGGACACTGCTACTTACCACGATTCCAGTATTGATCTTGAGCCTCATAGCATTGGTCATAAGCGGTTTAGTAAACTTCGGTAGCGTTACAAATGCAGCACTCTCAACGCGAGTGTCGTCATCTACTTTTGTTGTTTTGTTATGGGATTTGGTCCGATTCCAAACATACTTTGTTCAGAGATTTTTCCAACTCGCGTTCGTGGGATCTGCATCGCGATTTGTGCACTCACGTTCTGGATTTATCGTGACATATTCTCTCCCCATGTTGCTTACTTCTGTTGGTCTAACAGGTGTGTTTGCTTTTTATGCGATCGTATGCGTTGTATCGTGGGTGTTTGTTTTCTTGAAAGTGCCTGAAACGAAAGCGATGCCATTGGAAGTGATTACCGAGTTCTTTTCTGTTGGTGCAAAACATGTTGCTGCAACAAAGAATAACTGAATTGAAGGTTTTGAAGTGTGTTTTTGTTATTTTATTATGTTTTTGGTTTGGTTGAGGTTTTGTTGTGCTTTGAAACATTGGAATTTAATTATATTTTTTTTGTGCCTATAATTTTTTATTACAATGGAAAGAAGCTAAGAGCAATGGTGAACAATGTTTCTGTTAAAATAATATAACGACATTAACCATAACTCGACACAGTTAAAATCGTGTAACTTGTTTACAACTTGTGTAACCCATTTATCTAACAAGTCAAACGCGTTGTAAATGGATTGGCAAGTTGTAAATGAGTTGTAATTAGTTTGGAAACGCGTTAAAATCTACCTTTAATAAAGCATTCCAAAAAATGCCACTTGACATTTTCTCACAAAAAATGCCACTTGGCATTTTCTCAATTTTTTAAAATTTTATGATTTATTAATTTAATCATTATCAACTCATATTTGGATAATATTGATCTTAAAATATATTTAAATTTCAAAATCATTTAAACATAAATCACCCCAAACGTTAGAGACAAAAACTGTTAAGCCTTACAAAGATCAGGGATGATGACTACAGCTTACTATGTTTAAAGTTTAAAGTTTAAAATTTACTTTTCTTTTTTTGTATAATTACTAACTAAATTTAAGGAATTTTATATTGAAAAAGTTCTTATTGAATAATCTTAAAATTCAAACCATAAATTAAAGGCATAGAAGTGTCAAACATCAATTTATTTTGAGTCTTTGCAACATAATAATTTAATATATATATACAACGTTTCAATGAAAAAAAATTGGTTGTTGATTATGTAACTTCGTGTAATACACGAGTTTCAATCTAGTTATATATAAAAAAATATATTTCTCTTTACTCGGGTTAACCCGTAACCCTATAAATTAACCGAGTCTCTATATTTGATGTCGTATAAACGTGAATTTCAAAAGTTGAGGCCACTTGTTCTTAGAAACCTTAAAACTTTTATATAGTCATTTTTATATATTTACAATAATGATAAAATAATTAATAGATATAAAACGAGTTGAGCTCAGTCTGTTAAAAAAGTAAACATGAGCCGAGCTCGACTTCGAAATTTCATAAGGAGACAAGCACGATCGTATATGAAGTTTGGCTCAATTTTGTCTGGTTACTTTCATAACCGAAATAAGCTATTACCAAAAAATGTTTTTAAAAAGCATTTAAAAAAAGTTTAGAAAACCTTTTCTGATAAAAGTTTAGGAAATTTTTTATTTAAGTTTGAAGAAAATTATATTTACGTAAAAAGTTAAAAATAATTTTTTTTAAATAACTTGTTTTTTAATTATAAACCATTAATTATGTAATATCTACAAATTTCAGGTCAAACTCCGACTCAATTATACGTACCTTTATACGTATTATCACGCGTACTGGAATATTATACTAAGAATACGTATGTATATAATTAAACTCAAACGATTAACTCCCGATCACGTGAACGGATTAACAAAAACGAAACAACACGCGCCTATATATATATATATATACGTCACGATCGAATGCATGCGCGTAATAAACCCTCTCGATCGAGTGCATGCATGGGAACCATGCAACCTTTCGATCATGCATGGATCCTCTCGATCCATCTCAACCTCTCGGTCCAACCCTCTCGACAATCAATCGACCACTCGAGGCCACGATAGAGCCTCTCGATGCATGCCAACCTCTCGGTGGGTTTATCCCATCCTCTCGATGCAACCATGAACCCCTCGATGGAGCCCCACCTCTCGACCACTCTACACAAACCCCTCGACCCATTACCCTATCCTCTCGATGGATTTAATTATCCTCTCGGTTCCATAATGAATCCCCTCGATCACATGCATGTGGACCATGCAACCCCACGATGATCCCTCAAACAATCCTCTCGGTGAACAAAAGAAATCCCACGATCCCACAAAGCAATCCCCTCGATCTCCAATTGTATCCTCTCGATCCCTCCCATTTAAATCCTCACGATGACCCTACACTCAACCTCTCGACGCCTAAAGGATCCTCTCGACCTCTTGAATGATCCTCTCGGCCAAACCCCACGGGGGGGGGATTTCGACCGTTGCAAACAAAAACAAAAAAATCATTTTTTTGTCAAATATAAATCACACCCAATCTTTCTACATTTTTTACAACTTTCTTCAACTAAAACCTCTCATTTTTCTCAATTCTTTTATAAAATTTTCAAATGAATCCCAACTAATACAACCAATTTAACCCAAATCAATATAACCCCAACCAATACAACTAAAACCAGTTTAACCCCAACCCAAGCCGTCCACCCTATTTTGACCCCTTAAACATTTAACCGGGACCTTTTACCCAAATGCTTGGGTTTTCAGATTAAGCGAGTAATCGCCCGTTTAACCTACCTGAATATCAAGGGTTCGAATTCGTACCCGAGACGCAACCCGAACCACAACCAGTGTCTAAAGAAAAGGGTAAAAATACATGCAAACACAAGAAGGACGGTGGTGTAGAGGGTACTCAAACTCGGCCTGAAAAGTGGATGCCCGAGGAGGAGCTTATGTTGGCACATTCTTGGCACGTCTTTTATGAGGCCAATTTTTTTGTAAGTATATATTTCTTTTCTTTGTAATTACTTTTTTATATTTTTATATATTTCGTTACTTACACGTGAATATTTTCTAACATTTTAGTCAACAATAGAACCGGCCCATCTTTTGGAAAGTGGTCCGTGGAAATTTTTATAAGAAAAAAGATCCCGAGCAGCGCCACACGCACGATATGATATCGTCAAAGTGGCAAGATATGTCATACAAAGTAAAAAAATTCAATGAGATATTGCAACAAAAGAAAGCCTCGAGGCGTAGTGGTCAAAACGACGAAATGGTTATCAACGAGTCGTATGCACAATTTCAACTAGACGACATTGGAGTATTTACGGCATCGCTCTACGATTGTTGGGACGAAAGCCCGCCTTTTCAATCGGTGCCGGTGATTGTCGGTTCATCATCGACAAAGCGTTCAAAAACTTCCAACTCTAGCACACCCGAAAGTGAGCAAGCGGCTCCGGACGCTTTTTTTGGTTTTGACTTATATAATGACGAGTTGGAGATTCAAGATGACGAGCCCGTTCGTCCAACCGGTAGAGGCAAGGCTAAAGCCAAAGCCAAAGGAAAAGGAAAACGACATTCTTCTTCAAACATGTCGGAGGATAACGAAGGTTTATCTACGATAGCCCAACAACTCGGCCAGTTTAACGATATAACCCAATCAAGAATCGAGTTGAAAAGAGAACGACAACGTGCGGTCGACATGCAAACACTTTGGATGAATATCGACCACTTAATCAACATCAAACATGAACAAGCCGAGAAAGAGAAGGCTAGGATTAGGCCAAGTATTCCGATTAGTATTTTTATGTTTTTTTTAGTCATGTATTTTTTTTTTCTTTTTTAAATTATGTAACTTTTTATTATTTAAGTATGGTTTTTATTTATTTTGTAATTGTTGTTTTAATTTTAATAATTATCTAAATTAAAAGAATAAAAAAAAATCAATGATTAAACTAATCATCAAATTTTCTCTCTACATCACTCACCCATTACACCCATTTCCATCACACAGCTTTTTACACTCTCTCTCATGCGTGGCACTGACGCATCATCATTCATACCCCTTCACCCCCTAACCACTACGGATAGTCTATTAACTGCGCCAAACTAACTCCGATTAAAGTCACTTTAGCGAAGTTGGAACCGTATCGTCGAATATTACGATCTTATCTTTTTGTGTTTAGCTTTAGAGTTTTGATTTTGGGTTTAGCTATCTTTTTGTGTTTAACCTAGTGGTATCCCCTTGACTTTCTTTATGAGAGGTCTTGTGTTCGAGTCTCACATGAAGAAATACAAGTTAAGCCAGGGGTTTTCGTAGCTGTGGGTTTCCTCTTGAATGGTGAGTGCTTGGTCACACCTGGTCCTTTAGCTGGGGGTGAACCGTTTGTCAGGGTGAGCCAAGTGGCTAAGTCTGAACATGTCTAAAAAATAAAAAATATATTTAGAGTTTAGTTTTTAAGGTTTAACTTTTGGTTTAGCATTGGAGGGTTTTTGAAAATTTAGCTTTTACGGTTTAGCTTTTAATCTTAAAAATTTACAATGTTCACCTCATTGTGTCTTCCAGCTCATCATTGTGCATTCTTACTCATCAATAATTTTTAGGTTTTAACTTTATGTAGCCTTTGGTATGCATGAATGGAAGCTAGAATGGAATTAGCCACTACGTTGGAATGAAATAAAACATGTTTGGTTACACTTAGGAATGAAATGTACCATTACATAAGAAATGTGATTCCTCATCTTTTAATGATTTTCATTCCTTGATGGAGGAGTCTTTTTCATTCCTTTCCTTGAAGGAATGATCCGAACAATGATCAAACCCATGACCCGACTCATGACCTGAACAATGATCAAAGCCATGACCCGACTCATGACCCAACTCATGACTCGAACCATAACGTGACTCATGACCCAACCCATTACCCGACCCATGACTCAAACCATAACCCGAATCGTGACCCAAACCATGACCCGACTCATGACTTGAACCATAACCCAACTCATGACCTAACCCCATGACCCGACCCATGACTCGAACCATAACCCGACTCATGACCCAAACCATGACCGGCCCATGACTCGAACCATAACCCGACCCATTACCCAACCCATGATCCAAACCATTACTCAACCCATGACCGAACCATAACCCGACCCATGACCCAATCCATGACACACGACCCACGACTCGAACCATAACCCGACCCATGACCCAACCCATGACACATGACCCATGACCAAACCATGACCCAACCTACAACCTAAACCACGAACGAGTTGAACCATGACCCGATCCATGATCCGAACTATGAGCGACCCAAATTATATTTCATTCCTTCATCTTTTTCTTTCTACCAAACAACATAAAGTAATGATTCATTTCATTATCATTGGTAACCAAACATGATAATGGAATGATAATGATCAATTTCATTACCTCGTCCATTCCATTCCCTCATGCATATCCCTCTTATAATCAGCCACATATTTAAAATAACTTTATCTTAATTAATAAAATTTACCAATTTTATCCTAGAGCCTTAGTTAATTTCCCAACTATGTCCACTCCTCAATTCATGAAAGTCCATTTAGAGACAATTAGATGCAATGGCTCCGCTGGTTGATGAAGTCTATTACTATGCCTCTGGCATGCATTAGACTTCTGAGCATGGTTGTAAAAGTCGGCCTTGGAAGCCGAGTACTCTCCGAGTACTCGCTCCAAGGAGGTCTTCCGAGGCGACTTATGTTATTCCGAGGTGGTCCAAGGATTCGGTCAAAGGCAACGCTCCTATGAGGTCAAAGGTATGTGGTATTGTGATGTGTCTAGTCTTTTGATTTACTATGACTATAGTTAAAAATAGTTTGATGTAATTATTGATTTAAACATGTATTTTGTTAAATATTAGTAAATTTATTATGTTTTACATACATATAATCTATGGAAAATACAGTTCTTTGTAAGTTACCATGCCCGAGTACTCCCCGAGTAGTCCCGAGTACTCCCCGAGTACTCTCAACTCCATAGTCGACCGACCTAGGAGCGTCTAGCGACTTTTGCAACCTTGGTTTCAACCATGAAATAGTCCTAGATTTGAAGAAAACCAGTGAATAGAGTGACACTTGTTTGATTATATCATCCCAGTTAACTTCTTTGAAATCAGGACCTGGTACCCATTCTCCTTCCTCAAGATCTGAATTATATTCTTCAGTTATAGTACATTCAGAGTTATCAAAAAGTGGTTCAAAATCAAGTTGAGTATCTTTCAACTTATCATCAATATCATCAACAAATTCATCATCCATATCATCAATTCCAAGCAACGCTTCAATCATTTCATTGGGAGATTCATCCAGAGATTTAGATTCAGACACTTCTGCTTCCATACTTTGTTTTTTTTCTTTCCCTTTCCCTTTTCCTTTTTCTAACTGCTTATCAGACTCCCCTGAGCCACAACGACTATAGCTAGACTTGTATTTTTACCCGATTCAGTTCCAGTTGGAGGTTGTGATCCTTAAGCATCCTTATCTTTATCAGTGTCATCATCTGGCTGCGATTGATTTGCTTACGCATCTACTCTACACGAAGTCTCCCCCTGAGTAGATGGCATCAAATTCAGCTCTTTTAAAACCTTGAATATAGACTGTTCATGAAGCCTTAAAACAGTAACAACTTTAATTTGCTGAGTATGATTAAACTGTCATTGTTCCGCCAATTTTTTAACCAAAATTTCTCGATTTTGATTGGCAGCAAGTGGTCGTTCATTCATTTGAGCAACCAAAGTTTCAATTTGTTTATCTAAAAACACGATTTTATATTTTAACACTTTGACTTCCTCTACCTTCTCAGTTTTAAGCTATTCTAATTCAGCAGTCTAAGTTTCAACTTGTGTTTGCAATAAAGACACTTGAGTTTGCAGATTGTTGACTTGGCTTGAGGATGGTCCAAAATCAATATCCCTGATATTACCAAGATTACCTATCTCTGGAAATTCATTAAGCCTGCTTTTGAAATCGGTGAAAATTAGCAAACTCTGATGGTTGATCTTGAGAAACTGAAGTGGGAATTCGTGAAACAGACGGTTGTGCTTGTGAGACTGGATATGTGGTTGAAGCAGTGAAAATTGCAGGCATAGAAACCGGAGCTGTCACTGTCACTTGAGAAATTAGAGAAACTGGAGGAATATAATCTGGATCTAAATCATTATCAGTCAATCTCCTCCGTTTCTCAATATTGACATAAATATCACCAGCTCGTGCAGTAATTATTTCAACATTCTTGCGTTTCAATGGTTATATTGTAGAATCCTTAGGTTCAGAATCCGTTGAAGATTCAACTGATCCTTCCAATAGTGCTTATGAAGTTGATTGAGAAGTAGATTGACGGTTTAACGATTCTAGTGAAGAAATAGAAGTAGTTGCAGTAAGTGGTAAGGATTCAGAAACAGGTGGTTGTTCAATTGCAAGTGAAGGTTATGGTTCTTGTTCATGAGCAGGTTGAGGTTGAGTTTATGGTGCAGGCTGTTGTGGTTATTGTTGACGAGGTTGTCAAGCACAGCGAACACGAGGTTGAGCAAGTGGTTGAGCAACCAGATTCACATTTTCATCAAGATGAAACCAACGATTATCTGCAAGACCAATGTAATTTTCATTATTTACGTGTCCAAACAATGGTGTATCAACCATGTTTAATCCATTCTTTGGTTTACAATCAGAAAATATCCGTTTATGCGTTATTGGAATACGGATCTGTGGTCCATCCTTTGGAATGTTAGGATATTTGCGATCCAAAATCATTGTCAAAAATCGAGGATATTGTAAAAACTGTTCATTAGATGCTGCTGATATTTGTTTTACCAAGAAATCAAAATTAGCTGACTAAAATTTAATGGCCGATTCAAAACCAAAGCAGTTATCATTCTTTGGAAAGTATCAAATCCTGACTTTCTTGTAGATAACACCATCATTACCACATGAAACAAAAACCTCCATTTCCCGTACAAGTACTTATTGGCCAATTGGGTATTATCAATATCTCCGTTATATCCCATAAGTTGAAATGTTCCACAGATGTTGCTAGAGGAACTGTGGTTGGATCTGTATCAGCATCTCCAAATTGTAAAGCTTCTCGTATATCTTGAACTGAAATCTCAATATTATGATCATTTACTCGTGAATGAATAACTGGGGGATTAATAGTTCCCACATACTCAACATATAATCACTTGGTTTGTTGTCGCTGCATAAGCAATCTAAGAATGACGGATAAAACGAATGATGTCTCGATACATAGCAGCTTCCTTGAGATCTAGATCCAATAAAGAAACCACATTGTGCTTGTCGTTAAACAAATGGTCATATGTTTTTAGAAAAAAAAAATTAGTGAAAATATTTCAAAAATATTCTAAGTCTTAACAAAATCAAAAATTTCCTAAGTGTTATTAATTTCCAACATCTTCGAAACTACTCAAATTCGAAATTTCAGATAATTTTGAAACTAATCACGTTCAAAATTTTCTAATTGTAATTAAATTCTAATAATTTCGAAACTACTCAATTTCGAAATTTTGAATAATTTCGAAACTAATTAGTTTCGAAACTTAACAGATTCGAAGTTATGAAATTAATAACTTCGAATTAATAAATTCAATCAAGTTTGAATTTATTAATTTCAAACTTATTATTCAAAACTTTTAAAAGTTCGAAAATAATTACTTTGAAAATTGTTAAAGATTTTCGAACTTATTCAGTTCGAAATTTGAAATCGAGTAACTTCGAAATATGAATGTTAACTTTGTCCATTTTAAGATCATCAAATTTCTTCACAAAAATTATATCATTAGATTCGTACAAACATTGTGATTCCAAAGATATGATCATTACCAGCCATTGTCACAAAACTAAGAAGCTATTTGTCACACAAGCAATGGTTCAAGCTTCGACAGTCAACTTCGAAAACAGAGGTCAAGTTCGATATCAGAGGATAAGTTCGAAATAGGTAGGTGAACATATCCTTATATATGCACAATAACTTCGAAGTCTAATAAGTTCGAACTAAATTTCGAACTTATATATCAACGGTTTCGAAATTATTCCGAATTTATCTTTTAAAACATAAAACAAAAACACAAAACATCAAAAAGATGTAAAAATAAAAAATAAAATAAAAATAAATATCATATAAAACACTAGTTTCAAAATTCTGATACTCCTTTAAAATTTATATATAAAAACTTCATATAAATTTATATTTATTATTAATCCAATGATATTTTATTCTTTCTTATAGAACAAACTAATTAAAAAATATGATGATATATACCTAAGATAGAAAGTTTTATATAAAATATAAACAATTTTTATAGTTTCAATGTCATATTATATTCAGAAAGTTACAAATCATATATGATTGCTAATATAATAATCCAATTTAAACCCTCTTCAATCACTAATCTTATTGTATTTATATTCCAACCTAATTTTTAATGGTTTCCCAAACAATCATGAATATCCCCGTTTTGTGAATTTCCTGACTCAGGATAATGCTATTGTGTTTATTTTAAGGTACATTATTCTGAAATAATCATGCAAAAATAATATTGAAATGTCCATAACTCTTTCTATAAAATTGAAACTTTCGTATTCTCAGATAAAGTCCAATTTCTGAACTAAAAGAAACAATACACTAAATAATATAAAAGTGTCTATAAATCTCATTATCAGGTTGATATTGACATATGCGCAGAGATAGACCAGATATATAAACAAAAATAAATTGTTTAAAACTTCACAATCAAGTCGATACTGACGTATACGCAGAGAGAGCCCAAATTTTGAACATAAAAAGAAAATAAAGAAGAATTTCTTTTAAAAATGAAATGCATGATCATAATAGTGTAAAATTTATATTGTTTTAAAAATAAGCTATTATCTAAGAGAAATAACTACGCAATCAAGGTAAATGTCAAGCACTATTCCTTTCATGATGTGAAACTACATAAAAATGGTTTATAATTTTAGTATGTGTTAATTATTGATCAATGAAAGTTCAAGTCTACTAAGCATATCATAATATGTATTTGCTATTACTATTATTATTATTTTACTAATTCATATTCTCTGTTTTGTATAACAATTTCTGTAATATTTACTTATCCTCATCTCCTAGAATTAACTTGTTTTCCTTGAATATCAATTTCTCATTTGATTAAAATAAATATGAATTTAAATGATCCTTTTATATTTAAATTTAAAAGAGTATCATAATTTTAAAATAGTAAACACACACATAAACTTTTCAACATAGTAAAAACACACACACAACATACCGCACAACATAGTAACACAAACACACACTATTTTTTTTTAATTTATTTTTTTATTATTAAGATTTTATTCAAAGTTTATCATTCCTAACATTTCAACTAAAGTATAAAACCTAGCTGAATGAAATGCTTTTGTGAAAATATCTGCTACATTATCTAAAGTATCATCTTTTTGAAGTTGAAGATGAAGTGATGTCTGATATCTATATGTTTAGTTCTTTTATGTGACACCAGATTTTCTGTTATTTCAATTATAGCAGTATTATCAACAAAAATTGGGGTTGTTAGAAATTTCAAACCATAATCCCGCATTTGTTGTTGTATCCACAAACCTGTGAGCATCCACTAGCTGCTGCAACATACTCTGCCTCACAAGTAGAAATTGCAACTGTATTCTGCTTCTTGCATTGCCATGTCACTAGTTTGTTTCCAAAGAATTGGCAACTTCCAGTTGTTGATTTCCTGTCTAGATTACAACCACCATATTCATAATCAAAATAAGCAATAAAAAACATTTTATCATCAAAAGGATACTACAAACCCAAATTTGGTTGACCCTTAAGATATCTAAAGATTCTTCTGACAACTTTTAAATGAGATTCTTTGGGTTTTGATTGAAATTTTGAGCACAAACATACATCGAACATGATATCTGGTCATGATGCCATCAAATACATAAGAGAACCAATCATTGAGCAATATAAATGTTGATCAACATCAATACCACTCTCATCATATCCTAAGTTGTGATTTACACCAATTGGTGTTGACATTGAAGAACAATCATCCATCTTAAATTTTGTTAGAATATCACGCACATATTTTCATTGATGAATATACATACCATCATGCTTCTGATCTACTTGAATACCCAAGAAGAAAGATAAGTCTCCCATTGCACTCATTTCAAACTTCTTTTTCATCACATTCTTGAATTCTTTACACATATTGATATCTGTTGCTCCAAATATAATGCCATTAACATAAAATGGTACAAGTAACAAATCTTTTCCTTTCTTCAATGTGAACAGAGTGCTATCAATTTTTCCACAAGAAAATCCATTTTCAATTAGATAAGTTGACAATTTTTCATACCAGGATCTTAGAGCTTGATGTAATCCATACAAAGCCTTATCCAATTAATAACATTTTTTTGGATATTTTGGATCCTCAAAACTTGGTGATTGAATCACAAAGACTTGTTCTTTCACTTTTCCATAAAGAAAAGCACACTTTATATCCAACTGAAAGATTTTCAGTTTTTTGTGACATGCATATGCTAAAAATAATCTAATCGCTTCAATTTTAGCAAGAGGAGCATACACTCGTTATAATCAATTCCTTCTTGTTGATTAAGACCTACAAGACGAGCTTTATTTTGTACAAAAACTCCTTTATCATCTTTCTTGCATTTATAAACCCATCTTGTTCCAATTGGAATGACATTATCAGGACAATCTACTAGTTTCTAGACATTCAACTTTTTAAATTGATTAAGCTCTTCTTCCATTGCCACAATCCAGTCAGACTCCATTAAAGCTTCAGTTTCAATCTTTGGTTCAACTTGCCTTATGAAGCAAGAATAAAAGAAATTATTCAGAAGGCCCGTCTCTTCAATTTGAACGTACATGGCCTTATTATTGTTTCTCCAATTTCTGGTTTTAACACCTTCATGTAAATCTCCAATAATATTTTCAATTGGATGGGATGTGTGAATTTTTGTTTGAACAATATTTTCAACAACAATTTCATTTTCCAGATTTGTCACATTCTCTCCCTGAATTTCAAGAATATCCATTAATAAAGAATCACTAATAGAATCATGAAATTCTTCTTCATGAGCAGAATTATTATCCTCAATTGTTTCAACAATGTTTAGAATATGATTATCAACAATATCTGTTAGATCAATCTCTGAACAAGGATAAAAATTGTCATCAGAATCAGGAGTACTGGAATCAAAATTAGTGGAGTGAAACAAATAGACAAAGCTTCCAAATACATGATCATAATCAAATAACCAGTATGGACCTCTTCCCGGTGGGGGCACTGTATATCTACACACCTTAACTTCATAAGCTTCTTCAACCACTCGTGAATCAAGATGTAACACACGTTTATTAACATAATTTGAAGAATAACCCAGAAAATTACCATTAACACATTTTGGTTCAAATTTGGGTGTGCTAATCTTCATATATGTACATAGGGCTCCAAATGGTTGAAGAAATTGAAGATTCAGTTTTCTTCCTTTTTAATAATTCATAACACGTCTTCATATGCTTTCGGTGAGAACCCGATTGAGAGTGTAACAAGCAGTATAAGTTTAAACAGCTTCAGCCCAAAATGTGATTGGCAATTTTGAGTCAGCCAACATTGTTCGAGCAAAAAAAATTAGAATCCGGTTCTATATCATGAAATTGAGATTATGTATCTTTTTCGTGACAACCTTGTTATAAATTAGAAATAAGAATCAAATAGGAAGAAGATCTTGTCTAAAAACAACAAAAACAACTATTGACTATCCATTTGGTTAAGCTAAAAAAACAAAGTAAAGGGCATTCATATATAATACATTTGTTGACTTTTTTGAACTTTTTCCTCACTTCCTTTAAACATTAATAGCTTTTTCATACAACATTATTTTTTTTATAAAAATCGCACCATAAAAACAAGCGTTTCTTTATCTTTAATTTGAATACCATAGTAATATAATTTTTATAATCTAGTATGGTGATATAGTACAAAAGAATTTAGTACAAAAAACCAAATATACATGTACTGTATTATCAAAACAACAAGATATACATGTATTATAATCTCAAAATAACTTGATATACATGTATTGTATTCGCAAAACAACTAGATGTACATGTACTGTATTCTCAAAACTACTAAGGTCCCGTTTGATCTTTCTGACTGAACTGCTGACCGAAGTCTGGCTGACTCGGTCAGCCAGTCAGTGTGTTTGTCGAACTGCTGACCAAGACCTTGAATTTGTGCTGACCGGGACCTTTAATTTGTGGATGCTGACTAACATAAAACTTGCTTCACGCGGACCCGGGTTTTCGGAGCTGCATTCGTGTCCGCAGGTCGCGCGGGCGACGCATTGTTTCA
>WOUH02000012.1:4180699-4205711 GCA_009936405.2 Stevia rebaudiana
CCGGTTTATTCGGGTTGTTCGGATACAAATTTTTAGGTTTTTCGGTTTATTCGGTTTATTCGGATCGGATTCGAATCAGATTATAAGATTTCAGATTCGGATCGGATTCGGATTCGGATTCGGATTTGAATCCAAAATTTTCGAATTCGAATAATCCGATTCGAATAACTCGAATAACTCGAAATCTGACTCGATGAACACCCCTATTCAAAAGACACTATTTAGGTGTTCATATCTATCGGATCGAATAACCAATTAACGAGAGGTTAGGTTCGTCTGGAAAAGTGACGTAAAATTTATCAAGCCAATAAATTTGAAACGTTAAAAAATCCATCAACTTAAGATAATTTAAGCTAAAGTTTACAAAAAATTAGTTTTATAATTAACTTTAACCAAACTTGTAAAAAATGAATGTCAAAATTATATATAAGAGGGACCAGAAGTGAAAAATATAAGATTTAACGGGGTAAATTGGGTTAATAAAGAAACCTTTTTTTGAAATAACGGTTCCTTTGAAAAAGTGAATTGGGGCAAAAGTATTTATGAAGAAACCGTAATCTCAAATCACGGTTTTGCTACTTTCATTTTCCAATCCAAATATTACTACTTTCCACTTCATTTATGTGACAATACTTTTTAAAAAAAAAATTCCACCCCCATTAGTATATTATGTTTCATATAAATATTTATAGCTATATATAAAAAATGTATATGAAGTTTTAAGTATGAACGTAAATAATCAAATATTAAATCGAGACGAGCCCAAATCAAGTTTGAGTTTAAAGAGTTACTCAGAAGCTAAAATCAAGCTTGGAGAAGAGCTTAGAAAAACGGATTTCTTTACGTGTTAGAGCATTCACATCCCATTCAAAATATCTAGAATTTGCCCAACCCCTCAATTTAAACGCAGTAGGAAAATGTACACCAAATGGCGTAACAAAAAATGAATAAATCTAAGTCACAGTTACATAAAGTTAGTCAAAAAGAAGAATGGTTGCTAACGAAGGAACCTAAATGCATGTACTAATCCTTGTTTAATTACATGTTTGTGACATGTGATGGGACACTTGTTGAAGAATAAAAAGAGGCGTATTCAAGTCGCAAAACATTCCCATTATTCAAATGTATCGAAAAGATAATCTGAAATACTGTTTAAAAAAAAAGTAATCTGGAATACTATATAAACAACACATCTTGGTCTTCCAACATTTATTTTGCTGATATATACTAGAGTTATATTTAGGGTACAGGAGTACTTCATCGGGTACTCCATCGGCTAGTTAAAGTTTGTTGCTACACCCTCGACAGTTATTTGGGTACAGGGTAGTGGTTTCGGTTACTTTTACATGAGGGTAGATGAAAATTGCTTTGGGATTAGGGTAGTGGGAATAAAAAGTGGGAGTGTAGTGAGAGGGTATCATTGGCACTAATCTAGGGTACTTGGGAGGGTATTTTTAACATTTGACGTGACATGATTTGATTGGGTAATTTAGGAGCGTACTTATAAATACCCCACTCCCTCCACCTTTACTAATTCAAGTCAACCTATTAAGTATTAATTAATAACAAAGGTTTATGTCTAGGTGGTACTCCAGTGACTTTCTATATAAGAAGTTTTGTGTTCGAAACCCGTTCATAGCAATTGCCGTAAGGGGTTTCTTTACCAATCGGGTCTCCTCCTGTGGTGCTTTGGTGGGCATGTGAGTTGCCACATGATCCTACTAAAGTAGAAGCAGGGGCGTGCATGAAACCAAAATAATCGAACCGAACCAAAAAAACCGAAATAATCAAACCGAAATAACAGAACTCAAATAAAACCGACAGGCTTGGGATTACTTTTCCAAAAAACCTACGGGTTTGAGTTAAGTTTGGGTTTGCTGAAATAAAAACCGAAAAACCAAATGTAACTTTGGATTACCTAGTAATTAATGATAATGTAGCTTTTATGTTGATCATACAATGAAACTCGTATAAAAATAAAGGAATACTCTATCTATAAAAGAAAAATGTATCTTTTGCTATAATCCGATGAAAGAAACTTTAAAGGAGTCTCCTTTTATAAATAGAAGAATCTTTTCTTTACTTTTCATCATCAAATAACCTTTGACCTTATTTATTTGTCTAAAGGTTTATTCAGTTGTAAAATCATATTAAACCCAACCCAAGTACAAAAACCGAAAAAACCAAAACACAAACTGAACCCAAACAAAAACTGAAATAACTTAACCCAAACAGATTTAAAAATACAAAAACCGAAATTTTGGTTTTGGATTTGCGTTTAGCCAAAGCCGACCCGTACACACCTCTAGGTAGAAGTGTAGTTAAAAAAAATATTATATTAATATAATATATTTCTAATTTTTTTTTTTTTCTGTATGAGACTTGATGGGCTAAAGTGGTTGGGCTGGATTCACTGGATGGCTACGCACACATTAACAAGTGTGAGAAGTTGCATTAGTGCATTACCAGTATTTTAAAATCAATTTGATAAACATAAATAACATATACAAAAACTAAACAAATATTATATATTTTATATATATATTAAAATGCAACCCTTGCATTTCCTGCTCACTACTTGAACGGTGGCTTTCTTCTTCACCGGAGCATCACCTTCAACGACCGAAGGTTTGTTCTTCATCGGATTATCACAATCTACTCTTTTCTACGTGCATGTGATACATTTGTATGTTTATGGTGTGTCGGTTATCTTTTCTTTCTTACGGCCTGTCCGCAGAGCACACATATAATATATACATATGTGTGGACCTTTGAGGGGCAAAAGTAAAATTCCACTATTTTAACGTTATTTTACTTATTTTTGTGAAAATGATGTTAAAAGCGTCGGGTTGATGATTAGTCAGCATCATGAGCCGGGGATCTCACTGGGAGTAGCCTCTCTATTCCTACGGGGTAGAGGGAATGTTTGTCTTCATCTTACCCTCCTCAGACTCTACCTTTAGGTGGAATATATTGAGTACAATGATGATGATGGTGGTTATCTTTTCTTTCTGTATGTGCCTCGTCTTATTAGTGTTTTTTCTGTTTGGTTCTTGAATTCGTTATTGCTTTAGTTTTGCAAGTGATTTGGGTATTTCCAGTGTAATATTTTGTGTTGGTTGTGGGTTTTCGGCCGCGGTTTATGTGAATTAGGTATGGATCCTGTTGCTGCTCTTCTACATTTGATTATGGTTTTAACGGTATTGTTTTTCATGCACATAAGGTGTTTGTCAAAATGACGACGTTAGTTTTAACATCTTTGCAATTTATGTGTGCTGGTTGGGTTTACTGGAGTTGTTTTGATAGCTTTTTGATGTTTACGTGTTTTTGCTAAGATGTTATTAAGAATATCTTCGGGTATAAACCAATTTTCAACGTCTAAGCTACTAAGATGAGTTAATATGTTTATTATTTGTTTTTGCTGTATTTATAGATTCAATGTTTCACTCGGATATATAATCTATTTCATTCCCTAGTACATTATATTATTTTATCCATTTCATTACCTCATACCCTACTCAAGATCTAGCTCCAACATCATACATCAAACCGTTCATTTGTTCAATGGTAAGCACTAAATAACATACTTCACAAGAACTAATCAACATGGGGTATTATAGCCAATTATTATGCTTGCAGCCTGCAGGTCAATCGGCTTGTTTTATAAATTATGGGTCAAATGGTTATGGTAAATTATATATTTATGAAGGAAATTGGTTGATGGTTTTAGAGTCATCTAAATTTGATTTTATTTTATAATAATTAATAAGTCATGTTGTCTGAATGAATAGATTATAACTGTAACAATATAGTTATGTAATTATATGTTTTATATTTAATTAAAATGTTAATAAATAGGTAAAAATATGTTTGACAGATGAACCTCCTTGACATGGCTTGGGTTTAATTATAAATTTTTATATAACTCAAGATTTATCTAAAGCTATTAAAAAACACATTTTGACCTAAAGAAGTTCTGGCCCGTTACTCAAATCATCGCACTGATTGTTTGTTTGCCATCGTTATTTACATTATTCTTTTTGGAACAAAAACCGTCTATCTATTATGTTCACTTCTGACACCAGTGCTACCAAAAACTTTAGAAGATCTTACTGCTTTCAGGTAATACATTTATTCCATCTTACTATGGGTGGCCAAATGTTCTCTTAATTTCTAATTCGATTTCGTTTCTCAGAAGGTTGGGTGTAGGCACTATGATGGTGTGCAGGAGGTGCAACCGCACGTCCGCACATGGTCATGATTTTTTTAGGGCCCAAAATTTTGATTTTTTATATATATAATTATATTTATAACTAAAACATACATGATTTACAATCAAAACCATTTATTTATTAAAGTTATAATTTAATTACAAATGAAATAAACATATATTAACTCATAAACTATTAATATGTTAACCTATTTTTCGAGTTATGAATATGTATATTGTATATGGCTCATTTTCAATGATTGCACATGACATTCAAATTCTCAGAAACGACCTGGGTGTAGGCTTTAGGTATAGGCATGAAATATGTTTTAGCCATAATCTTCATCCCGTCTATAAGAATTTTTTGGTGAAATGATGGATTTTTAAGAACTCAAATGGTTTCTGGGTTGGTTGAGAGACAAATTTGGTTTATGGGTGCTTCGAGACTCAAGATATCGAACTCAACCTAGTTCGATGGCATAACTATCGAACTCAACTAATTACCTGTTAATCCCAGATTACATCGTCGGAGGCAAGTTTGGCCGGAATTGTCACCGCCCGCCAAAGCAACGCACAGAGTGACAGAAAAGAAGAAATCTCTGGCGCCGGTGCTAAATCTGTGTTTGCAACGATGGCATTACGTAACCAAGTTCGTCTATTTCAGTTTCAAAATCGATTCTCTGCTAAAACTGAAGATCCTCTCAGCCAATGGCGCGAACTCGTCAAATGTCACTTTTGGTCCACCGGAGGGGACTTTCAGAACTTCTGGCGAAATCAAAACCGATTCACGGGTAAAACACGGTTGTTTCGTTATCAATTTCACTCCTCTACAAATCTCAGCAAACGTATTTATAAAATTCCACAACGAAGTTCCGTCAACAACTGCGTGATTCACTGAAAATCCGAATTGGGGATAACGAAAGTGAACGAATTGAGCTCCGGCGTCGTTACATTTGATGTAGACGTAGCCATTATCGTTTGTAATTAGACGACCGGCGAGAGGTGGGAAATGGGTGAGAACCTTCGAAAGGCCTTGCCGGAGAAGATAAAGTACGTCGGAGATCGTCATTGGCGGCCGGAGGAAAATGGAATTAAACTCTAGATTAGTGAGTTCGATACTTATACCATCGAACTCTGTTGAATTCGATGCCCCCACTGTCGAACTCTAGTGAGTTCGATTGATATCTTGAGTCTCGAACAACCCATAAACCAAAATGAATTCCAAATCCACTCATAAACCATTTAATTTCTAAGAAATACACTATTTCTCAAAAAAAATTCCATATTTAAAGAATGATATTGTTTCTCGAAAAAAGAGTATGGGGATGGGATGCACATGATTTTTAGAGTATTTTAGTGAGTTTGAAGATTGGGTTTAATGGATAAGCTAAAAAATATTAATATTCTTCTGGGATTAGCTGTTGTTAAATAAACTATTATTAGTCATTAGTCCTCTGCGGTGTCACAATATTATATATAGATCTGAAATCATCTTATTGGTTGTAGTAAACACATCAGGTGATATATGATACTTCTTCATCGGAGCACCATGGATGAGAAGCAAGTTGCCATCATCGGAGCCGGAATCAGTGGTCTCCTCGCCGGAAAATACTGTCTCTCCAAAGGTTTCAACCCCATCATCTTCGATTTAGAATCCGACATTGGTGGCGTATGGCTGAAAACCATCAAAACCACCAGACTTCAAGCACCCAAAGTTTTGTACCAGTTTTCCGACTTCCCGTGGCCGGAATCCGTCACCGACGACTTCCCGACACAACAACAGATGCTTGAATATCTCCGATCATATGCCGAACACTTTAATCTAATGCCTCACATAAAATTACAGTCTCGAGTTGAGAGAATCAGCTATGATGGACCGTCGTCGGAGTTATGGTCCCTCTGGAACGGCTCCGGCGAGGCATTTCCGGCAACCGGCAAGTGGAATGTTACGGTCAATGACATTCGAAGTGGTACCACACAGGTACAGTTTTGGATTATTATCATATTATGTGTTTTACACGTTTGTTAATCGCTTAATTGGCAGACAAAGAATTAGAAAAGTTACGTGAAAGTTGGTGTAAGTTTTCATAGTCGGGTCAAACTTTGCTGTATCAAAATTTAAATTTTTGGTTTGAAAAAGTGATTTGTAAAAATATAATTTTTTTAGATTGATAACGAGTTTAATTTTCTGGAAATATAAATTTATGTTAAATTCGCTAGCTATGCAAGTAAATTCACCTTTTTGTACTTTTTCTCTTTTCGCCTATTTCATTTTTATTTAATATTAAATATTTAGTTTTATTTTCTAGGATAAATTGTAATACTTAATACTTTATAAAAGTATATATACATAGTTTTGTCTATTTTTTCTGTATTTTAACCTAATTTTTATTAAAACTTGTTCTTATCAAAAGCACCTTTTTTTTAGTATGACAAGAAAAAAAAAATAGAACATTCAATACAAAGTCATATCTCACATCGAAACATAAATATTAGACAACAATATTTATAGTTTTGTAAAAATAGATAATTCAGGTAAAATCAAAATCCTAAAAGTTAAATTTCAGTTGTAGTAGTAACTCATCATTTTTATAAAACAGAAGACCTCGTTGTATTGCAAAGCAAAATAAAACTTTTCATTTCATAAAAAGTAACTATACACAATACTAATCAACTTTCATAATACTTTTCACCTAAATAACAAAGTTTTATATTTTTTATACTGTTTTACAAAAAACTAAACATTTATAAAGTATATTACCTACAAATGATACATCTCGTAAAAGCTAGTTATGTTAAAGATAAAAAAAAACTTTAGCATGACATTTCAAGATTTTGGTTACCTTCAGGTGAAATATATTAGTGTTTAAAATAAAAAAAGTTCCTTAATCTGTCTTCAGTTATTCAGAACCTTTTTTTCTTAACCTTTATATTATTTAACATGACTCGCCATCCTAGTTTTGGCACGATTATAGTTATAATTACCAATTAATAAAGTACTTACAAGAATCACAACTATTTGCAAGATCTCGTCTCGCTGTTGGATTGCAAATTGCAATATCGGCATAATTTAATATCTTGGTAAATTAAACCCGTCACGTCATGTTCGTTTAACAATATTACAATGGTATGGATAATGGATAGTGATAGACACTTTGTATGAAAATTTCTACATATATTTTTTAATCTTCATAATTAACGCATGTTTCTGACCTCTATATTTTATATTAACATTAATTTATTAGTTTTGTATTTTTTAATTTTGTATTATTTTCATGATTTACAATCATTATTTTGAAATCTAATATTATTGTAATAAACAACAATACGCCACCTACTACAACTTTGCGTGATGTCGCCATGATTCATATTAGATCCCTTGTGTGTTTCTTTCACCTGAATTCTAATTTGTTAGGACTTTCAAGTTTGACTACAGTATATATATATATATAGTTCTTTGCAAAATTGAATAAGCTCTATGAACCGGCTCAGAAAACGTGAAACCCGGATTAGGTTCAACTAGCAAAGCCGCAATATGTTAAACCGTTTATCTTTTGAGGTTAAGGATTCAAGTCGTCTAAAAACAAAATATATGTAAAAATGTTGTTAGTTTTTCTAAATAACATTCAAGAAATACCGTTTTCACGGACACAAAATGTCCTCACAAACACGGTGTCAACGCCTATGCTTCAAAACCAACTAACAGGAATGATGGATGTGTCCAACACGTACAGGCGGAGCCACCCATATTTTAAAACTGGGCGCCCTTATCGCACAAATCCGTTTAGGATAAAATCGGACGCATGTGTTAATCTTAATACACGCTTGTATATATAGGATAAAGTTGGACGCTCGTATTAAGTTAAATTTGGTCACGAGAATCATGTCTATCAGTTGGTTTTGTGGTGTAATCATAGGCGCCGACAACCGTGTTCATAGAGACATTTTGTGACCTTAAGAAGTTTTGTAAGAATGACAAATAAGGTATTCTCTTTTTTTTTTTTTTTAAATCATTCATTTTTGTAACTAACGAGAAGTGTATGTATACCGAATCGCCAGGTTTTTATAGTGGACTTTGTGATACTCTGTCTGGGACGATTTAAAGATGTTCCAAACATACCAGAATTCCCTACCGGAAAAGGCCCAGAGGTTTTCCGGGGGGAAGCAATACACTCCATGAAATATGCAACCATGGATCACGATGAAGCGGCAACATTTGTCAAAGGGAAGAAGGTTGTTGTCGTGGGGTTCGGGAAAACAGGACTCGACATTTCCGGGGAGTGCTCGTCTGCCAACGGTTAGTTGCACATTTAGCTAATATATATATATATATGATGTCGACCGGTCTTTTCAGTTATATATCTTTCTTAAGTTTCCTATGTTAACTTTCAGGCCCGAATCATCCGTGTACAATAGTGTATCGACGTGATCACTGGAAACTACCAGACTGGGCTCCATGGGGGATCCCGTTTACGTATTTCTACTTCAATCGCTTCTCTGAGCTTTTAGTTCATAAACCCGGAGAAGGTTTTTTTCTTAGTTTACTGGCCACGTTACTTTCACCTCTTGTAAGTCTCAAACCAAGTACCGTATTGGCACATATACAAATTTTTCATGTTTTTGGTATCGTTAGCCTTTGGTTTTGATATTACTTAGTGTTTTAATGGTAATATGGTATTGGTACCAACCCGCAAAACATAGCAAATATTTATGCAGTATTCGGTTTAGATATTCACTTGTTTTCGACAATTATTTTTAAAATGGTAACGATCTCATCCCTATTTTTCATTCATATATCTTTACAACCATAGTTTTATGTGTGTTTCAATGGTGGTACAATAAAAATCATTACCAAAGCAAAAATTAGCGACATTCACGATTCCGGTCGTATAAACAGTCGCAAAATTCAGAAATTTGTTATGTTTGTTTAATTAATAATCACATGATTCATCTAACAGCGTTGGGGAATTTCAAAATTTGTGGAATGCTACATAAAAAAGAAACTTCCACTTGCCAAATTCGACATGGTACCACAACATAGTTTCTCAATAGACACACGATCGTGTTTAATATTATACATGCCAGATTACCAAAATTTCTTTGATGAAATTGAGCAAAAAAGCATCAAGTTGAAGAAATCCCAAAATTATACCTTTTATGAAAATGGGATTTATATCAATGAAGACAACACAAAGATAGAAGCAGATATTGTTATTTTTGCTACAGGGTTCAAAGGTGAAGAAAAACTCAAAGATATATTTGAATCATCTATGTTTCGCAATTTCATTGCAAGCTCGCAACGAGTCCCTCTTTACAGGTTAGTCGCGTAATGAGTATTCATTTTCAGATTAAAAAAAAAATAATGAAACGTCATTTTGGTCTCTGATTACATTTCATGTTTGTCACTTTGACCCCTAAGTAAAATTTGCCGCTATTTTGATCTCTGGTTTATAATTTGGTAGCGTTTTTTTCCTGGTTTTGTAATTTGTTGCCTTTTTTTATGCAATTATGTAGTGTCATTTTGATCTCTGTTTATATTTCATTTTTGTCACATCCAGTGTAAAATAAGGACAAAATTACCACCAAATTACAAAATCATGGACCATAACGACAAAATAATTACTTACGGATCAACGTGGCAAATATAAAATATGGCCTGCGACCAAAATTAGACTTTACTCGCTATGAAACACAAATTAATTATGATTGATAATGTTATCAGGGAATGCATTCATCCACGGATACCACAACTAGCCGTAATCGGATATTCGGAAAGTCTTTCGAATATTTATATCTCAGAAATGCGCGCTAAATGGGTTGCAGCGTTACTTGAGGGTGCGTTTAAGCTGCCGAGTGTTGACGCAATGCAGAAAGATATTGCAAGATGGGACGAATACATGAAACAATCAACCGGAGAGTATCATTATCGGTCGTCAGTTGGTGCATTAGAGATTTGGTATAATGATCAATTGTGCAAAGACATGGGTATGAACCCGATGAGGAAAAATGGACTTTTGGCTAACCTTTTTGAACCTCATGGTCCCATGGACTATGTTAAACCCTAAACCACATATAATCTGATTTTAGAACTATACTTTCAAATCTACTGAAATTTGAATAAGTTTTCTAGACATTGTCATGGGTTCTTGTTTAATCAAGTGTTAGCCTTGTATACTTGTACTATATTATTGTTTTGTTGGTTTCCTGAAGTAGTTGTCTTGTTATGTAATAAACTTTGTGATTATCATGGTGCAATATTGTACTGCTTTAAGGAATACTTAAAGGTTGTTTTTATTTTTAATTTTTGTGTGAGCAAATAATATTTATTTTCGTGTTGAGGGAATGAATTTTATCATCACTAAATAAGAATTTTAGCTCCCTTTTGTGTTAAACTTGATGTCACAGGGTGCTCGTTGATGCGCCATTGATGTGTTGATGCATGTGTATGGTCGTTTAACGTTGGTCTGCTTTGAAGGTTAACCTTATTTGAAAAAAAAAAATCGAAACTACAATCAAATTTAAAAAAACAAACCTTAATCATATAAACGTATACCACCAAAACAACCTTAAATATAAAAACAAAAACTGACTGACCTTCTAAAGCGACTAAAAACCACAGATATTTTGAAGTTGCTTCTCTTTTATTCTTTTAAGTTTACTAATTCGTTAAACAAAAATTTACTAACTAAACCAAGAAAGGTAAAGAAAAACGATCCAAAAAATGGGTGTCCCGTTTGCTTCACTGACAGCAAATCAATATTCATTCATAGCATATAAATTTTTTAGATAAATAATAATTAAATGTGACACGCAAGTAGTTTGAATGTAATTATATATTTCTCCCTCAAAATTTATAAACGGTATGTTTCTTTTAAATTATGTTTTGAGAAAATATACAATTAAGAATGAACTGTTGAGATACTTGTTTTTGCTAAATTAAAAAGTCGTACTAGCATCATTAATTAATTAACTATGTTAATAGCCGTTGGTTAAGTGTCAATTCTTAGAGTGGCTTTTTATCAGTTCGTGTGTAATTACACATAAGTAATAAGTTATAATATTATCTGATTTCAGATATATAATTACTGATAACAACTATTATCAATCATATTTAGTTTAACACCATTAAATCATTAATCAAGGAAATTAAGTACATTCGCATAGGGGGGAGGGGTGAAAATGAGATCTTGTAACCATGGGCTACGTAACAATGAATCTTGACTCCAATCCATATCACTTTTGGGTAATCGGAGCTCCGATAACTTACTTGCCCCAATTGGTAGTTTCAAACTCACATCCTTACCACCATCGTTCCCATCAATTTCAGTTGCCACTTGGCTCAATCTCATTGGTCCTGATGTTAAAGAGTCAAGTTGTTGATTATGAACCGAGTCATGAGATAATCGAGCCTGTGATTCTCCCTTTGTTGCCCTTTCCTCCAACACCTTCATTGAAGTTGCTTTTCTATATATTTTACATAGCACAATATCCTACAATTGCCAGTTAAATATACCAATATTTATAAGTTATAACATAACGGATATAAATAATGTTTTAGATTATATTATGTAAATAAAATGGAATGCTAACTGAACTTTTAGTTTTCTGTCAATATTTTGCTAACTAACCAGATAAGGTAAAAAGCAGTAAACCAGGATTTGAATATGTTACATATGTTTACTGAACTTACAGTAGTATTTTGTCAATATTATGCTAACTAACCAGATAAGATAAAAGACAATAAACCAGTGATAGCTGGATTTGAATATGTTACTTACCTTTGATAACGGGCAAGAATCGGGCAATCGATACTCGCTCATGACCCAATCAGTTTTGTTTCCTCCGGGTGCCCTACCCATGTAGAACACCAATGTTTTCTTCAACCCTAGATGCTTACTCGTGTCAGATAAAGAGAATATTTTACGATCTGATCCGGTTGCTTTCCAGAACCCGTTTTTAGTGGTCCGGTTAGGTCTCCCTCCGTTTCCATGTTTTTTATTCCTTGGCACGAAAAAGTACCACTCTCTCTCCCCGATCTTTGACATTTCTGTAATTCCGACATTAAAACATATGAATCTTTTACAAAATTAAATCCAAAACACATAATATGATAATATGAGTTTGAATACAAGTAAGGAAGAGTTACCTGGTAGAATCCATGGGTCGTATTGATAAATGTTCAAAAACCCGATGACTTCGAAACACACATTGTTCCCTAAAACCATGTTTTTCAGATAAAATTCAAGCAACTCTTCTTCGGTTGGATGAAATCGAAAACCAGGTAATTCGAGTTCTAGATGATTCACCTCCATTTAGAAACATCAATATATTCATCTATCTTGTTACTTATATACATACATATATATATATACATATATATTGAGATTACAGGAATGAATTAAGGCACGATTGACTCAAGTCTTTGTGGAATTTCAGAGGCGAACTGACTTGTCATGAAGTGGGGTGATTTGGTGGATTTTTCTTTATTTGGGGCCATGACTTGAAGAAAATATTGATCATAATGACATAATGTATATGTAATCTGATTTAATGTAAGTAATTATACTAGAATTATGTGTTTGAAAGAGATTAGAATCACTTGTGAATGCTTGTAATTTGAATGAAGAATCACTTGTGAATGCTTGGAATTTGAATGAGTCATTTATGGACCTTGAATTTTGAAATTAATATTGACTCATTCAATATTAACTTCTTGTTTGATTTTCCGTATTAAGATGAGATACTGTTTTTAGTTTATATAGATAAGGAACCAACAAGTTTTACGCTTAATTAACAATGAGGTTATAATGTAACATTACTACCTGTTGTAATTAGTGGAATGAAATGAAACGAAACTTGTGGTTGCTTGGTGATTAAGATAAAGGTTAATGGCACGCTTGTAATATAAACCAAGTTGCAAGTAAAGCTTTGGGGTGGTCTAGCTTGACTATTTAACGGTTCGATTTGATTTTATATGGTCAAAACCGTTAGTAATGGGTGGGAGTATGTCGAGTCCAATTAACGAATGTCATTGGAGTTAAGGTTTAGGTGAAATTGCTCCCGATCTAGGTTTAAGCCCCTACTGAAGATGGATATTAAATCAGGTACACTTCATGCAGAAAAGGATATAAGTTACATGTGTGTGAATTCGTCATCATCGTACTCAATATATCCCACTTAAAAGTAGGGTCTGAGAAGGGTAGATGTAGACAGTCTTACCTCTACCCCGTATGATAGAGAGGCTGCTTCCGGTGAGACCCCCCGGCTCATGATGCCTGATTAACCGTCTATCGTATCTTTTAACATTATTTTCAAAATTATAAGTAAAATAACGTTAAAATTAGTGCAATTTTACTTTTGCCTCTCGAGAGCCCATACACATATATATATCATATGCACACACCGTACACTCTTATGTGTGTGAAATTGTCGGTCCAAAAATAAAAATAGGAAAAAGAAAACGAAAACAAAAATGTTAGTAACGGGTTGACTTAAAATTAGTTAAAACCTAACCGTAATTAGATATTTAAGATTGTCTAAACTCTAACAATCAATTCATTTGCTTCCAAATTGAATTATTACGTGAATACGCTTAATATTCAATCAGATCATAATTAGATAGTTAAGAACAAAATGTATATGTTGTCAGTTTCATATGTCTCGATCAAATATTAAGTTTGTTCTATCTATTCTATTTCTTACGGTTGTTATCCGTAAAATAAATTTAATAAATAATATTTTCTAATATATTTCTCCTATTCATTTTTTAAAATTATCTCTGTTATTAATATAATAAATAAATCTATTCAAGAAAAGAATATCAGGACCGTGACTCCAAGTCAGGATCTTGACTCCGTATATTCTTCCGTTTATACCTTTTGTCTTGTAAATCACATATTGAACAATATTGTATATTACTTTTTCTACAAAAAGTTTTGCAAATAAGATTTACTTAGACGGTCCCCAACGCAGTCGCCCGTCGCTTGCACGTGATGACGTGGCTCTAATTCTTCTCAGGTGCAACGATGGTGGAGGGTGATATGAAGTTTGCACACGTCTCTATGTGAGACGTTCAGCGTCTGATTTTTTGTTTTGTTTTTTAATTTACCTTTATTTACTTGTACAAAGCCCTCAATGAGTTGTGTAAGGGATTGCAAGTGTGAAAGTGCTAGAGGTGAAATGAGTTTGTTGGAAGAAAGAGTAAAAAATTGATATGATATATTTACTAATGTCACATGCTGACTAGGCATGCATGTGGTAAGGACAAATTCGATGTTGCAGACAAATTTTTTTTTATCTATATAACTTTTTTATAAGATAGATAATCTGCAACGAGGATGATACAAATTAAATATGATTCACATAACCCAACATGAGTTTCCTAAACAACAAATTAATCACATCATAACCATGATCATTATACGCAAATCTAATCACATCGACCGCAACCTTCTTCAGCAATATCATCAATTTGTACACCCGAGTCATACACGACCCCGATATTCCAATTATCAGGGAGCACACTCTTGGCCCAAATCATCTTCCGATCATATCCGGATGTCACCACCAACCGGAATTGCAATGGCCCAACCGGAACTCGACTCGTTTCCCAAATAGCACCAGACTTTCTGCTCAAGAAACTCCAATTTGAAGAACCAACCTTAAAAACAATTTGTGTTAATCAGTAATTTGTGATAAAAATCATGTATGTTGTATACTTGTATAATAGTTTAAAACAACCGTATATACCCGAGCAATATCAACGGCCACAATCTCGGTTTGACCACCTTGATACAAGAATTTAATTGCAAGATAATGTAGTTTGTCGCTTGATTCTTCCACCCTCACAGCCAGATTTTTGCCTTTGTAATTACAAGATACTCTACATATAAAATAGTCATAATTTAATAATACTTTACGATAAATACAACTTAATTCAAGTAGAGAATAGCGAAAGCCGAAACTAGTGTTTTACAAAGTTAATTTGAAGGAGAAGATTGTGAAACAACTAGAATATAATTGTAGATATTTGTATGACGTTTTAATGTACCTAACAGGTAAAGGAAAAATAGTAATAACAAGTATTTAAGTTTATATACTGTTACTTAAAATTAGTCATGCATTCATTAATTAACTAAAAACATGATTAATTAAAATGAATTAAATTGTAGTTTTCATAACTAAATTACTTGGATGCGATATAATAGATGTATAATAACATTAAAAAACTACAATGACACGCTACAAAAGTGTGAAAATAATAATATATGGTTTCAGAAACAAATTTTGCCTTAAAAATGGCCTCCAAGTTTTAAAAATGACCAAAACCAAATTGTGATTTTCAGTTATCTAAGGCCCATTAATGGAGCCCACCACTACTATCAGCAGGCAGCACCGCAGAACATCTATTTAAATAGAGATTTAAGCCCACCATTTCTCTCTCCTCCTATATATTATGATATTATTATTTTTTAACTTTTCATTATCTAGTCCTATGTTACTATAGGTAGGGTTATAATAAGGAGTAGGCTTAGGGTAAGGAGGGTAAGGAGTCATTCCATCTATTAGATCTTAAGATCGGCGTCATTTTTGTAATTATTCGAAACTTTGAAAAGGCATGAAGGGTAATATCGTCACAGTCGTATAACACAATGACAGTCACAATCGTATAACACAATGACAGTCGTAAAACACAAATCAGGACACACAAACCTACAAAACGTACACATCGTATAACACAATGATGCATTTCAAAAACACAATGATGCATTTCAAAAACACAATAATGCATCTCAAAAACACAATGATGCATATTAAAAACACAACGATACATATCAAAAAACACAACGATGCATTGGGTTCAGTTCATTTAAAAAAAAAAAAATTAAATTAATTTTTTTTCAAAACTTAAAAAAAAAATATTTTTTTGGGCATTAATTTAAAAAAAATTTGATTTTTTTTTTAAAAAAAATTTTGAAATTTTTTTTTATAAAATAAGTTTTTATTTTTTTTTTTTTGGCGAGTCGGACATAATTACCAATGTACCCATCCTTCAAAAATTCCCTCTTGCCACGTGTCGTTATCAAAACCCTCCTTACCCTAAGTCTCCTCCTTACAAAAAGAGCCGTGTCATACCCATAATATTATCTAGATAGGAAGACTATCTGGTTTCACAAAAAGGTTTAGCTTTGACAATTTTATCATAAACTATGACAAATTATATAGTAAAATTAAATATACTTTAAAACTATGACAATTTTATCATAAACTTTAAAAGAACGAACATGCAAAGCCAGATTTTCTAATTAGTACACAATATATGTAACTACACTTTCGAATCAGGCTCGAGTATTAAAATAAACAGCTAGTAAAGCTTGGAAACATCATCGAGCTTGTCATTTTAGAATTTTACCCTTTGCGTTATTAGAGCATTCACATTAGAGTCTTTAAGTATTATGTGAGTGAGTTCTTTATATTATAAATATTGGTTGAAAGTGATTGTGAGTAGAGAGATATAGAGAAACTGATGAAACTAGTAAATATAGAGAAATACTGTTCATTAAAGTAAATTGAAAAGAGAAAAAGGTAATGATAATGTATAAAAACTATTATTTAATTGAATATGAGAAAGAAAAAGTAGTGAAAAAGCTAAAAAATATTATTATTTAATTGAATAAGAGAGAGAAAATATAGAGATTTTTGTTGAATTATAAAGATGAAGATAAAGAAGGTAATCTGAATGCTCTTAATACATTAAATAGTTATCAAGTCTCTAACCATTTTGAGTCGATCATATCACCTGGAATAATGCTAACCTTAATCTAACCAAACGTTACATATTTGTTAATTATTGATCTCAAAATTAATAATAAAAAACTCAATCAAGCTAGACTAAAGTTTCGAGCTTTGAGTTAAGCGATAAATACAATGATACAATGCTGACATTGTATATTTGTATCGACTCAAACCTAAAACAATTTATATATTTCTAAATTTCAGCGAATCTTGTACCTTTTATACTCCACGTCAGCAGAACCAAGTTTTAATATTTTTTCCTCCATACCCTTATTAGCCATCGCCATTAAAGCTCTGCTACTTAACACCAATTCTGTTTTTGTGTTATTATTCAAATCAGTCACAATCACTTGAGTTCCAGATTTAGAACACAACTTGCTATCCATGCATCTGACCTACAAAATGACATTTATAACCACACATTCACAGGCAAATTGATCAAACACCAAGGTCAAATATGTAAATATGTACCTGGAAACAAGCCCCACAACCCGACCCGGATTTGAATATGCTTGGAGCACCAGCAGCAAGATGGCCTTTATAGAAACTTGGAGCTGATGAACCATACCCACATGCTCCATCTACATTAAGAAGAAAAATTAGTAAAAATCCATTAAATTCTTCAAGAAATATTATGATGGCGGAATGAGAATTATTATTTAAAAGATGATCGATCATAATTCGTAAGTTCTCTCTGCCGAATACAAGTAAGATTTTAATAAAATAAATAAAAAAATTCGATTCATCCTTCAATGGTTAATTCTGCCCCAAAGTCAAATTTAAAACTAAATATTTAAGCATTTCAAAGAAAAAATTAAGTGAATTTAAAAAATAATAAAAATGTTACATGAAAGAGCAGAAGCATTGGTGAATAGAACAGCTTTGGTTTGATGCAGACATCTATCACAACCACTTGCAGATGATGTTATTGAAAGAGTAAAGAGAAAGTATAGGAAGATTGCCATTCTTTTTGGCATAATTTTTTGTGTGTTTTTAAATGTGATGTGTAATATGTGTGTATGGGTTTGTATATATAGATGTTTGACAGTTTACATTTGTTTTATTTTTTATATTTTATTTATTAACAGTGTCGGTGAACATGGATTGTCTGGGGAACTGGGAATGTATCTAAAGATTACTGAATTCTTTTTATAAGAAAGGGTTATTTTCTTTATATATATTTTTTTAACAATTGAAACAAATAGACGTGTGATGTCTCTTCTATTTATCTCAACATATAACTTAAAAGGAAATTCTCAGAGTATCCGTTTTACCCGGTTTTCCAAATAAATATCTTTTTAATACTTTCAATCAAAAAATGTCATCTAACAATTTTTGAACCTACTTATCCAAAGAAGATGTGTAAATTGTAATGGTCAGAGGATAGTGAGCACATGTCTGTCACGCATGACACCTAGAGCCTCGGTTGAGTCTTAGGGATAATTTCCTCACGAAATCTTTGAGACTCAGGAATCTCAAACGGGTAAATACCCGCAAAATTTGAAACCCAAGCATTTGGGTGCATGAGCCCGATTGTATGTTTAAGGGGTTGAAAAGATTGGGGCGGTTTTGATTGAATTGGAATTGGCATGGGTTGAATTGGTTGGGGTTTTAGTTAAATTGGTATTGGTTTGAGTTGATCGGTAATGATTGGGGTTGAATTGGTTGGAGTTTTAATTGTCATCCATTTATAAAAATTGACAAAAAATTAGAAGAGAATTGAATAAATGGTAGTAATTGTGTGAAGAAGAGCATATTTATGAAAAATAAAATTTATTTATATATCTCAAACGGTCATGAAGACCAAAGGCGTAGCCACGTGTATGGCTTGGGGGGCAGCCACCATTCGTGAAACGTTTTTTTTAGTGGTATATAAATGTTAAAATCCCGACTGACCCCCATAAAATTTTGTGATCGCCCTCAATCCGCCCCAAATCCACCCTCAATCCGCCCTAATTCAATTTTAATTTCTAATTTTAGTTATAAAACATTAAAACCAAGTTGAAAATATGTCAACTAATAATATAAATCTAGTTAAAATAAGTTCAAGTCCATTATTAATTTTTATAAACTAACCAAACCCACAATTATCATCTAATAAATAAGTTCATTATTAATTTTAAGGGAAATTTTAATATATTAAGCCAACTCACAACTAGCCCAATAGCCCATTATGCTTTTCAATATGAAATTTTGTCTCCTTAATTATTTTTTAACATGACCCGACCTGATTCGACCCAAACTAGCCCGAAACAAAAGAGAAGAATTATTATATAACGATACTCAAACGAACCTAAAAAGTTTCCGTCCCCCATGAAATAACTTCCTGGATCCGCCACTGATGAAGACCATGGGACCCACCATCACCAACGGCTCTTTTCTCCATCCTGTGACTCTACTCACCACTGGACCGGTCACGCCCCAGTCATTCCACACCGGCGTAGTGTTCCCACGCATTATTGGGTGTCACATCGGCCCTCACGTCCTTTACAATTTACCATTACACATGGTCTAAAATTATAGTTTTAATCTCTGACTTTTAGAAATTACAGTATTAATTTGATAATTTATGTTTGTAGTTAAGTGATCAATCGATTATATTTATAAACTATGCTAAATGGTTTGTTGTTCGGATTTGAATAAAAAATAGCAGTTTACAACAAATATGGAATATTAATTTAAAATGACTGATTGAAACAAATGGATTCTATTAGGTTTGGTTTTAGAATTTTACATTATTCATAATCAATACATCAGTTTAGGATTAATATAGTGTCCTAAAAATTATCTTAAGACTGAATAATAGAATAAAATTTGGAACGTATATAAACCGGAATATTTTGAATATATAAAACATTAAAAGAAGTAAAAAATGTTGGGATGGAGTAGAAAAGTGACAACCAGGTGGGTTGGCTCCAGCCTTTAGTGGAAAACAATCTTCAATTCTTCGTATCACCGACACCTTTTTTGTGAACTAATTTCGGTAAAAGTGAAATTGAATAAATATTGAATTGATTTTTAAAATAGATTAAACTACTATTATGACTATTAGTTATGACATTTGTTAGTTATACCACCCTCATGTAACAAGTATTAACATGACAAGTGTTATAAAAATCGAATTAAGCGATAGGTCAGACGCCTCGAATCAGGTCTAGTTGGCTATTAGGTGTTAGGCGGTGGAAATTGGTCAACATACTCAAAAATCAGAAAATTTGGTTAAAAACAATCAATTAGTCAGATTTGGGTCTAAATCAATCAAAATTGGGTACAACCATTAAAATTAGTCAAAATATTTGAGTACTTGTAAAAATATTGTTATAAATTTTGTATATAATTTTGAAAAATTACACATAAAATTTCAATCCGCTTACTTTCAATTAATACGGATTAATCTTTAGACGATGCCTCACCATCCGACTAATGCTTGGCGCCTTTTACAACTTGTTAATATCATAGGTATTGTGAATTTGTGATAGTATCTAATTGCCGTAGATTAATAAAAATAATCTAATCTTAGAATTTCGCTAGCTATTATTAGCAAGGTAAGTAAGGTCCTCTTTAAAGGAAATTTCTAGAAATTGCAAGTTTAAATATGAGAGGTAGAATTGGATTTTTATTTGCTCTGTGAGAAAGATTGATAAAGCATCAAACTTGTTTTAGCTTTAAAACAATATAAAGAACAACCATCATCTCCGTGTTTCTGAGTTTAATCTTCACACAAGATTCCTTAAACCTAATTAGAAATCACATAGGAATTGGCTTTGCAAAAGTTGTTTGATTAAAGTGGTAAAAATGGAAAAGATTTTAAAGTTTGTTCTATATACAATTTACTAAGTGACAAATGTCAAACAATCATTCAAATATCAAACTACACATGAAGCAAGAAAATCGAATGCAAGTGATTATAGATAATTGCTTAAACAAGAAGAGTCAGTTTAAACTAGCCAAACATGCAATTGAATTCATAACCTAGGTTTAAGTGTATGCTTTGATCTTCAATCGATTGATATCAACGAACTCCGTAACGATTGGATCTATACCCAAATTAGGTCCAAACCCTTGTACTTCCGTTATGTCTAGAAATCCTGCCGAGTTCATCCTTGAATACACAACTAAACATTCAAATCCACCCAAGTCTTGACAAGACCGTAACCTACGGACTTGGCCGTAGGTAACGGTCCCCTGACCAATCCTACGCCCTAAGCTACTGTCTTATTGCGTCTTTAATTTCTATCAAGGTTGTAACCATAACCTATAACCTTTGGGTCATAGCTTAAAGTCCAATATAATTTTTATAGTACCAACGGATAATAAGTTGAAAGTGTGAATAAACATTTCTTTAATTTGAAGTATTCCCGATCAATAAGTTAAAGCCGAGTTTGTTATAATCCAACAACCCTACTTTCTTAAGTTTTTACTTAGGGTATAGAACTATAGATTGCATAGGATAAATATGTGGATGTATGCATTGTCGAAACAAAAAATAATTATATTGATAAAGTTTAGTTAATTTGAAGAAAAAACATATATATAAATCTTTATCTCGAAGGTTCTGACTCAAGTTTTGGGTATTTATCATCAAACGTACGATGGCAGGTTTAGTAGATGATGTATTTAATAAAATGGGAGTAACTTTATAATTAAATTTTGTATTTTACTAGAAATATTTTTGGTTTAACAGAAATTAAAAATATATCAATTATCTAACATTTACTGTACGTTTGCTTCGACTTAATGACTCATTTTACTTTACAAACACTACCGAAGTGTGTATGTATGCGGAACCAAGTGAGGGTCAAAAGTGTCCATTAGTCTTACAGTCACTGAAATTTGTTGATACAAACTGAGACCTTATGATAAGTCTAATCATTCTAATTCCGCCATTAATAATTTACACACGTAACCAAGTTTGAAACCATCCGGTCCCAACAAGTGTTTACATATCGTAGAATCCTAACGAGACTAATTACAACTAACCTACAATTGGTCCCGAGTCTAGTTTTAAACGGAAAAAAAAAGCGGTTTCAAATTATGTGGTTCGTGTACAACGGGAAATCATGTCCTTGCATTTGAGGTACAAGTGACATTTGAAATGGTTTTATAACTAATCACATGATGTTGCTAGCAAACATTCCAAACCTACGTAACCAAACCACTCTCAACTCCTTGACACTATAAATACAAGAATTCCCAAATCTACAAATATTGCAACTTCACACGTCTATATTTGTTAACACTGTTTTAGCAAAATACAACAATTCAAAGTGTGTTCAACACTTTTATAGATAGAGAGAAGTCAAGAGCAATATTCTTCATTATGACGCCTAAGAAAATAATGAGATTGGTGCGGAAATGGCGGTTTGTGGCATCGAAAAGTGGTTACGTTAAAGGAAATGATTCGAAGACTTACGAGGGTCATTTTGTTGTTTATGCTACCGACAAGATTCGTTTTGTGATGCCGTTGCGTTATCTTAACAACGTAGTTTTTTTGGAGCTTTTGAGGATCTCAGAAGACGAGTTTGGGTTGCCGACAAATGGACCTATCACTCTACCTTGCGACTCAACGGTTATGAACTACATGGTTAGTGTGTTTGAACGAGGTTTATCTCATGACTTTGAGAAGGCTTTGCTAGCTTTAGTGGTTGATGATGAAGGTTCATGTGTATACTAGACGTAAGAGGGTTATTTGCTAAGTTAGGTTATTTGATACATTTTTTGTCTCGTCAATGTGACTTTGTAGATAATGAAATGTAATTTTGTCTGATTTGCTTACTAAAAATGTAGATAATCACACACACACGCATACATATACAAACACAAAGATAGATATAGAGAAATCAACTAAATAGAGCATACACGAGTCATCTTTCAAGATACATCGTAAAACAGCAATCAGCTATAAGAACCTGTTTGTTCTCCAAAGTGCAAGTAACAAAAGTAATCTTTTTTACTTTGTGTTCACATATTCGCATTCGCACCGCTTCAAAACAATATCCACATGTCTCCTTTTGTTCACAAACGAATACTTTAAAACTGACTCGTTGTCTTTAAGTAGACGTAAACAATGCCACGTCATCACGGACCAAAGTTTCCCAAAAGTGTCTCAACAGCAGCATGAACATTTCCTGCAGTAGCACGTAACGCGCTGATATTTTTTTGGGTATCAAAGAATCCCATTTCTTGAAGTTGTGACAGTTGAGTTGCATAAAATTGTTCCCGTGGACTCACTACAAAAAATGAAAAAATAAATAAATAAAATAAAAAACTTAAATCATCGTAACAAAATGTTCACAAAAAAATTCAGAAGCTTTTTTAGGAACTTGTTAGATTGAAATTGTTGATTATGTCTTTAAAAGGCTAAAAATATCAAATTAGTTTAAAAAGAAATATGAAACTAGCTTATAATCATGTTTTCTTGCAGTGGGCATGAAAGTGATAATTAATCTGATATTGATTATCTAATCTATTTAAGTAATAATCAATAATCAGAGACTGAATCTGTTTAACTTTAAAGTGAAACTATTTAATGTTGTCTGAAAATCAAATATCTATAATAAAATATACAATTCCATAAAAACATATTCATCAACATGTCAAGCCCCATATTGTTTTGTGTTCCAACAAATTAAAAAAATATAACAATATTACATATAACTGATACAGTTATAAAACAAACAAAAAAATGAGAGGTTTGACCTGCATTAGCACCTGCTTGGGTTTGCATAAACTGACTCATGTCGGAAAAACCGGTTGGGTGGTCTAAACCGGTTTGACCAGGACCACCTAACCCAGATACATATGGTGGTCTGGTTCCAACACTTGTGTGGGCCCACCTATTTATTTTCAAACATACAAGATTCGGCAAACATTAACAGTTAGCATAATGTTTCAGGAATGAACTGAATCTGTTATTTGTCATGTGTTTAGTTGAACACGAAATGGATTATGGAATGGAATCAATTCGTTTTTTTTTAGTTTTCTGTTTGGTTTGTGAATCATAAAGGATTTAGAAGTTAAATATTGATAGATGCAAAATGGTTAATTTTTAGTGGTTTTTGTTAGTTTGGAAAAGAAAATGTAAATAGTGAAATATGTGTGTGTAACAACTAACAGCATAGACACATTATATAACAAAATCACAACTTGATATTAATATTAATATACTAATATAGATATTGGTAGATTAAGTATTAAATTAAACATTAGATTAAGTATTTAATCATGTAATTTAACATTATGTCGATTATTAGTGCAGGGGTAATTTCGGAATATTGATGATAATCAAATGAGGGTTGTTCTTTCTTGGCGCCAAAGGCAACCGTCAACCGAAATTAACTTCCCTCTATTAGGTATATATATGTCTGTATGCTGTATGTGTGAGATCGCCAAGAACAGGGCCGGCCCATAGCATGGGTGAAGCGGGCCGTTGTCCCGGGCCCAATATTTTGAGAGGCCCAAAATTATAAAAAAAACCACTATAACAATTTCTTTCTGATTTCAATAAAATAATCACCATGTAGCATAGTGGTTAAGACATTTTCATACAACAACAAAAGGTCACAGGTACAAGACCCATCTCCTGCACCCCTTTTTACATTTTGATTAATCATCCTCCTAAATATTTTACTTCATCTTTCAATAATAAATTATAAAATAAAAATCTAGAAAAATATACATAAATCCCGAAAAAAACATATTTATACTGTAAATTTTTCACAAATTTCCAGAATAATAGTTTACATATTTTGCGAATTTAATCTATCTAATTAGTTTAAAACAGATTAAAATACCCAAGAAATTTGAGAAAGCCTTGAAGTTTTGATTGATCTATATAAAAAATTATTTTACAATTTTTCTAAGGGCGATGTGGGATAGGTTTATAAGATTTTGTGAAAAGAAAAAAAAGTTGTGAGTATTCTTTTAAAATGCAGCTAGATTGTTTCGATCTTTCAATCTTATGATAGTTTAACTGCAGATTATCAACGAAGCTAGGAACGTTGTTTG
>WOUH02000012.1:4205811-4216004 GCA_009936405.2 Stevia rebaudiana
AAAATTGAAAAAAATTACTATATAATAATACTCAAACGACCTTAAAAAAATTTCGACCCCCATGAAAAAAATTTCTGAGTTCACTATTGTCAACTTGTCTACATGTTAACGGCACAAAACCTGTTTAGGTAAAAAACTAAACCAGTTAACTTCGTATCTTATCATGTCCGTTGAAAGATTCGTGTTAGAAATTGCCACCCGTATTTCTTATGTACCAAATAAGACAAGTTAGCAAAAGTGAAAGGAGCAAGTAGCACATGTACTAGCATACACACGCACTTTCAGTCTCTAAAAGTACGCTCTTTCTCTCTCACACACTACACACCGACGATGCATTCTTTCTCTCTCTACCTCTGTCCGCTACTTCTACAAACCGACGAGATATTCCCCGCTGTCAAAGATTCCTCCACCGGCCCCCTTTCTCTCCGAATCCCCAAAATCTCACCCATCTTCTTCATTCCCCTCTTAATCCTAATCTAACCCTTCTAAAATCCCCAATTTTTTTACCGGTTTTTGCGCTCAATTTGGTCGAAAATTGAGTCTTTTTCATCAAGTTTTTGCGTATGGGGTGTGTGGGTTCGAAACCCGAAGACTCGCCGGCGATAGCGCTTTGCCGGCAGCGGTGCACGTATCTCGACGATGCGATTCACCAACGATATGCTCTTGCTGAAGCTCATTTAGCCTACTGTCACTCTCTCAAAAACGTTGGAGTTTCGCTGCATCGGTTTTTTGATATTCACTCCGCCGCCGTGCACGGCGGTGATAGCCATCCGTCGCCGGTGCTTAACCTCCCTCCTCAACGGAAAGGGGAAACTTCCAAGCCGGTGCCAGTGGTTGCTCATCGTCATTCGCATTCCGGTTCCGGCGATTCTCACCTTCACTTTCACTCCGATTCCGATGAAGATTCCGGTGACGATAACGGTTCTCTGCACTTGCACTCCGTTGCCGGCGAGTCTTCACCTCTGCATCAACACGAACTATACAATAATGTAACGTATAACACAGGCTCGTCTTATCTTCCCCCCGGTTATCCTCCGTCGGAAAATCCCCTTTCCGGTTATCCTCCAGCCGGTTACCCTCCTTTAAATTATCCCCCTGCCGGTTATCCTCCGGCTGGTTATCCTCCTGCCGGTTATCCACCGGCGGGTTATCCACCGGCGGGATATCCTCCAGCAGATTATCCGACCAGTCGCTACACGATGAATTTTATGAGAAAGCAACCGACTCAATCCGTCGTGTACCAACAACGGCCAATGAATCCGGAGGCTATACATTACGGTGAAGCTTCTTCATCATCTTCATACTATAACAACAATTACAATTTTCAAAACCCTAATTCTTACTCGTATAACAACAATTACTCTAATTACGGCGAGTTTTTCGGCTCTGTTTCTCAACCACCACCGTACGGTGGTGGCATGTCATCACCTCTGCCGTATTTACAGACAGAAGCATCATCTTCAAATTCAAAACAACCGCCACCTCCACCGCCCCCGCCACCACCGAGCTCCACCTGGGACTTCTTGAATCCGTTTGAAACGTTTGAAACCTATTATCCGCCGTATACACCGAGTCGAGATTCCAGAGAAGTTAGGGAAGAAGAAGGTATTCCTGATTTAGAAGATGAAGATTACATCCAACAAGAAGTTGTTAAAGAAATACATACTTCAAATCCGAAATTCGTTGATGTCCGTAGTGGCGGCAGCAGTGGTGGTGCTGGCAGCAGTGGTGGTGGAGTTAATGCAGATTCAAAGAAAGCAGCGGTTGTTGATGACGAGAGTGAGAAAAGTTCGGTGGTTGATCTGCATTACAGAAGTGGACCGAGTGTACCCGAAGAAGAAGAACCAGTTGAGTTTGATGTTCATGTTGTTGATAAAGGAGAAACATCTAGAAGTGAAAAACCTCTTCATGAGTTTCACAATGATTCCGAAGTTGTGAAAGAAATTCAAATCCAATTCGATCGCGCTTCTGAATCCGGGACTGAACTTGCAAAGATTCTTGAAGTTGGAAAGGTTCCACATAACCGCAAGCACGCCGCATATCAAGGTCCAATTTTTATTTCAAATTAAATTATTTATATAATTGTATACTAATATGTCAAAGATTTTACTTAGAATTATCAAAAGTTGCTGACTTTTGTTATTTTGTATTATTGTATATCTATGAACCAGTTCCTTCAAAAATGTTGAATGCGTTTTCACCGTCATTAGCAGCAACAGTAACTAAAAACTCTGATCCTGCAAACTTAGATGTCGATGTAGATTTAAGAACGCGATCCAGTAATCTTTCATCTACTTTGCATAAACTCTATTTATGGGAGAAGAAATTGTTTGAGGAAGTTAAGGTATGTTAACTTGAATTTTTATTTTTTTAGCCATTAATTAAAATGTTGAACTTTGTTTTTAAATGCCAATGGTTATATTTGGCATAGGTTGAGGAGAAAATGAGATTACTTCATGACGAAAAGGATATCAAATTAAAACGTTTAGATGAACGAGGCGCAGAACAACATAAAGTTGATGCAACGAGAACGTTAGTTAGAAGTCTTTCAACTAAAATTAGAATAGCAATTCAAGTTGTTGATAAGATATCCGAGCAAATAAATAAATTGAGAGACGAAGAGTTGTGGCCACAACTAAATGAATTCATTCAAGGGTAATGTTAGATACATTTAATTAGAGTTGATTAAAATGGTTACTGTGGTTTGCAGAAAGTAACGGGTTGTGTATTAATGGTTTAAAGTTTTGGTTTGGGTTTATACGTTCATTTTGTAATGAGTTTGGGTATTCAGGCTAACTTCCATTAATTTTTTGTTAAATTCGGGTGAAATTATTTGACTTTTTACCCTTGACTTTTACTATTGAAAAGTTTGAAGGGTATTTTGGTCATCTTTTTAATCTAATGGGAAAAGTTAATGGAAGTTAGTCTTAAAGCCACTCGTTCCAAAAGTGAAAGCATAAAATTGAAATGCGCAGTACTGAAACCTGTTACATTTCGCAAACCACATGAACCATCTTTGTAATTATCAACTTTTAAATATTTGAATTATGATCTAATTTGTGAATAATTGTGGTCTCTAGGTTAACAAGGATGTGGAAGTCAATGCTCGAGTGCCATCATAGTCAAACTCGAGCCATTGGTGCTGCTAAACGGTTAGACGCGATTGCTTCAAGCAAACACTTTTCCGATGATAGTCTCGATGCAACATTACAATTAGAACATGAACTTCTAAACTGGACAATGCGGTTTTCGTGCTGGTTTGGAGCACAAAAGGGGTTTGTGACATCATTAAACAACTGGCTTCTAAAGTGTCTTTTATACGTGCCTGAAGAAACCGCTGATGGACCGGTTCCGTTTTCTCCTAGCCGAATCGGTGCACCGACCGTGTTCATAATTTGTAACCAATGGGCTCAAGCCATTGACCGGATTTCGGACAAGGAAGTGGTCGAGTCGATGAGGAATTTTGTGAAAGTTGTTCTTCAGTTGTGGGAACGCGATAAAAACGAAATGAGACGGAGACTTGCGATGCATAAAAACATGGAGAGAAAAGTTAAGGATTTGGAGAGGGAAGATCAAAAGATTCATAAAGAATTGCAAGTTCTCGATAAACGAATCGTCGTTTCTTCTGAAAATGATAACGAGATTTCAGCAGTGTATCAAAGCGAGACTAGTAAAAGCGTTAGTGCGCAAACGAACCTACGCCTCGTGTTTGAGGCTATTGAAAGATTTACAGCTGCGTCTTTGAAAACGTGTGAAGAATTATTGCAACGTATTGAAGAAGACCGAATTTCACGAGAGAAAGAACGAGTTTCGTAAACGGGCTCAATCCGATCTGGTCAATGAAGTTATGAACCATGGGTTTGTGGAGTGTTAACCAGACCATCTGGCCATGATTCATGAGCTCGAGCCATCTGGTCAAACAAGTGCATCGGGTCGGGTTTGCGTATTGCATACACTTGACATGAATACATGATTGATGATTCAGTTGAGTCTCACAGGTGACAACACATTTGTTGCATGTTGGCATGTGACTGTTTTAGGCCACACTTTTGTAAGTGGATAGTTTTGGTTTTCTTTTTAATTTAACATTAAATATAGTAGATGGTAGGATAGTGTATCTCCAATTTTTGGGCCCGTTTGTTCTGTTTAGCTTCTCGTTTTCATTTTGTGGGTCTCATACAGACCCACAAAATGAAAACGTTAATGGGCTTAAGCGGAGCTCATCATCATCTTATAAGTATGATTCATGTAGATAGTTGCTTTTGTTTCTTGTCTATTCTTTGAGGCGCTTCCTAGCAATTTTAATGTAATTCGGGTAAGTTGATAATATCATCCAAATTACATAAACGATAATAATAATATTTTACATGATTCCAACAACCATACCTAGAGGATAAAGAGACTGCTTTCAAAATTCAGACCTTAAATAGACTGTTTTAAACATAGAGACATACATAATGTATTAAGTTAATAATATTTTACTTGACTAATCGAGGAAATTAAGTACATTGGCACAAGGGGAAGGGGTGAAAATGAGATTATGTAGCCATGGACTACGCGAGTGTGGATCTTGACACCAGCCGTTGTCACTTTTTGGTAGTCTGAGCTCTGACAACTCCTTCGACCCTATCGGTAGTTTCAAGCTTCGTTCCTTGCTCACTTCGGATGCCACATGGCTTAATCTAATTGGTGATGGTGCCAACAAGTCAAGATGTTGACCATGATTAGAGTTTGGAGGTGATGAAGATGAAGATTGTGATTCTTCCATTGCTGCCCTTTCCTCCAACACTTTTATGGAAGTTGCCTTTCTATATATTTTACATAGCACAATATCCTGTCATTTGTCAATCAAATTCATCGGTATTTGTTACAGATTTTATAGAAGTGATATTCTTATTGCCCATGATATTCACACACCCTAAATCCACTTTTCAACACCCTTGATACGACCCGTACAGGTCTGTACGGGTCGTATCTAACCTCGTACTGATACATTATCTGACATACACGACAGCGCAATACGACCCGTACAGATCTGTACGGGTCGTATTTGGGATGGTTTTTTTTATGTGTGATGTGTATTGATCTTCTGATGAGCAAACCCAACACTGTACGGGGCGTAAAGTGCTATATGACTCGTACTCACATTATTTTTACTTTATTTTAGCCCCTTAATTGATTATATAAAGTTGTTTATAAATAAATAAAACTCATTTTTTAAAATTATTTTACATTATAACATTTTGTTTAACAAAAAAAAAAGTCAATACGACTCATACAGCTATGTACAGGTCATATAGGAGGTCCACATGGTCGTATACGGGTGTATGATGTACACCCTGCCCACCGTATACGACCCACCTTATACCCAGCCCACCATATACGACCCACGGTATACGACCACCTTATACGACTGTATACGACTGAACCCTGATGGTCATCCCTTCCAAATGAAGAACAATACGACTCATATACCCCTATACGGGTCATACTGTTCTTCAAATCCTCAAATGTTTTTCAAAAAAAAATCTTTTCAATCGTCTATAAACGACAAATACGACTCATCATCATACTACATACGACCCATACAAGGTTCTTCATCGTACTGTCAGCAACCCGTACAACCCTGTACGAGTCGTATTTAGGGTGTAAAAAAAGGGATTGGGGTGTAAGAATAACAACCCCTTCTTATTTCTTATAAGTACAATTGTACAAAACTACAAATAAAATTATACAAGTTATTTATCACGTACTACCTTTGATAATGGAGAAGAATCGGGTAGTCGGTATTCACTCATGACCCAATCGGTTTTTTGGCCTTCGGGTGCTCTACCCTTGTAGAACACTAAAGTCTTCTTCAACCCGAGGTGCTTGTTTGTGTCAGATAAAGAGAATATTTTACGATCTGACCCAGTTGCCTTCCAAAACCCGTTTATAGTGGTTCGGTTTGGTCTTCCTTTATAACCATGCTTTTTATTCCTTGGAACAAAGAAGTACCACTCTCTCTCCCCAATCTTTGACATTTCTACATTTGAAACAATAAAAATCAACTCTTTTTAACCGTGAGAGCCTAAACGACTTATGCAACGGGCTGCGTTAAACATGTGATATTAGAGTTTTAAGACTGAAAACCCGTGAAAACTAGTATTTTTACGATACCTAAATGCTTACTAGTGCATGATCACTTGAAGTTGTGAAAGCTTAGTTTTAGCCAAAAGGGTCATTGTAAAATTCGTTTGAAACACACACAACGCCATTTTAAATCAATTTGATTTTGCTTGACCGAAAGAAAATGAACCGAAGCTTGGTTTCCATTCAAGGAAAAGTTACCTGGTAGAATCCAGGGATCGTAGAGGTATATGTTCAAAAAGCCGATGACTTCGAAGAACGTATCGTTCCCTAAAACCATCTTTTTTAGGTAAAATTCAAGCAACTCTTCCTCGGTCGGGTGAAATCGAAAGCCCGGCAAGTCGAGTTCCAACGGATTCATCTCCATGTAGAAAAGTTTAGAACTTATGTAATCCATTCATTGATCTTGTTACTTATAAGGGATTAAATAAATAAAAATGGGCACGATTGACTCCCAAGTCTTTGTGGAATTTTAAAAGTCACATGACTTGTAATGGACTAATGGAGTAGGGCAATTTGTGAATGGTTGTTATTTCTCTTCATGGGCCCACGTTTTATAATATATATACAAATAATTTCAAAATTAAATCTTTTTTAAGGTGACTATAAAGTATAAACCTACTACTCTATTTCTAAAATGATCACATATCCATCCTACATGATTTAAAAAAGTACATCATCTTATCATCTGGATTTCATGAAATATTTTGTTACTTTATATTGTAAATATTTGATTAATTAAGTCTAAAAAATTAACATGTAGGATCTATAATTAGGATTAAAGGGAGATTTTATTTTTGGAATTTAGAAAATAGAAAAGAAACGCACTTGCGTTTGCCTGGAATTTGAACGAGTCATTTGTGGACCTTACAATTATGCTATAGCTATTTCCTCTTGTCTTCTCAATACCACACCATTGACTCATAACATTGACCTATTGTCTATAAAAGTTGATTCTTTGTTAATATCTCTTATTCCTTTTGTTTAATAGATAACATAACATCTAAATTGAAATGCAACCAAATGGGTTTTCGTTTGAAAAAATCTTGGCTCAAGTAAAGTCACAATAGGTACAAGCGTGGGTTCAAGTAGTGACATAAGCATTTTCGTTCTTGTGGTTTAGGTAGTTTTGTCATTTTCGTCCAAAACGGTTTTTGTTTCTTGTCTGTGTCCGTGACATTTCAAATTCTTTTTATTTCGTCCAGCTAGTTTGGACACTTTTGCCATATTCATCCAAATGAAGTTAGTGGATTTGATGAAAATGATAAAAAATTAAAATGTCAGGGATACATACGAGAAAAAAAAAACTTTTTAGATAAAAATGACAAAAGTGTCCAAACCACAAGGATGAAAATGACAATTTACTCCTTGCAAATTTACTAACTTATACAAGCTCATTAGTAAAAAAAAAATTCACTCATCCGAATATTACATGTTAAGCCGAATATTACATTTTTAGCATGATTAGTCTTTCTGATCAAACACACATCAAATTTGGGTGAATAACAGTTAATCTTATAACAATTTAATATTAAATGTGTCTCGAGAAATTAGGGTCAGGTCTTTAGTGATCATTCCTTTTAAGATTCCTTCGAGATCTGCCATCTCCAATTAATCAAATACAATAACAACGTAATAAAGTGAACAAATCTAAAGTTTGTTTCCAATGTTCTTCATATATATTCCAACGCAAAAACTTTGTTTTTAACGAAACAAAGAAAAGAATGTGTGTAACACGAAATTAGGAATTTACGTAACAAATGCATTACTTAATCTAAAGAAAAGTGGTAACATGGGAAATTGGCTACTTTTCCGATTACTTGACTTCACTCGCTCACAGATTGCTAAGGTTAATTCGAATCGGGTCGGGTCATGTCGGATCAACCGCAAACACACTCAATCCTAACAATAATTATTTGAAAAGAGGAAAGAGAGTTACAAAATGATGTTATGCTTTTAAGATGACTGTTTAGAATCGTTTAAGGATAAAGGTCACACCCACTATTTAAGTGACAGGGTGTGGTGACTGGTGAATATACTATTCCTGACAAAGCTTCTGACCGCAACCTAAATTTTATAATAAGTTACTGTACATCAATGAGTCAAGAATAAGTAAATATGCATGCATTAAACTTGCATTCCTTCTATGATTGATCGCAATAGTTTATATTCGGGGCTTATCACCAATAAAATCTTTCTTTTTTATGTCATTGTCAAGCGTCTCAAGCTCAGACCACCACAATCGAATAATTTCTTACGTATTATAGATTGTAATTAAGATAATATTATAAATTTATGATCAGTGCTGAACTCAGAAATTTTTTTCATGGGGGTCGAAATTTTTTTATGGCCGTTTAAATATTGTTATATAATAATATATAATAATTTTTTCAATTTCAGTTCGGCCCGGTTAGGTCGAATCAAGATAAAGAAAGAGAACAAAACTAAATCTCATAAACAAAAACATAATGATCTAGTAATGAGTTGATTTAATTTAATAAATTTAATAATGAACTTGTTTAATATAGATTAATTGTTGGTTTGTTTAGTGTATTAAAAGTAAGAATGGACTTAAGTTTAATTTAAATTTATTAAATATTATTAGTTACGTCTATTTCAACTTGCTTTTATAACTAAAATTTACAAATCAAGATTGGATTGGGGCGGATTGGGGGGTGATTGCAAAATTTCATGGGGGACGTTCGAGATTTTAACATATATATACCATTAAATAATTTCGGTTCAAGGAGGGCGGTTGCCCTCCCAAGCTAACATGTGGCTACGCCACTGTTTATGATGTATTATTACTTGTTGATGAATTGTGACACCCCGGTCTCCGACCGGTCTAGGCAGCGGTCTGGTCAACTAATCGGGTCAGTAACGGCAGGATCGAGTCAACCGGTATAAAATACGCAACTTAGATTATACCAAAACAAACCATTCATATTAATCATACATCAGAGTGTTTACAAGTGCGGAAGCAAGGTTACATTATCATAACAGTACAATACAATTATTAAACAAAGACAATCATCATGCAGTCTCTTTCCCATGCCAGACTAGGTACCTGAGATTACATATGATTTGGAAAAGCTCAGCTTACGCTGGTGAGTTCACAGGTTTGATATGATAAGTAAAACATTACTTGATTAATTCTAACATAATACTATTTGCAAAACTGAAGATTAGTCAGTTTCTGATTTGATTATTATTACATAATAGTCTGGCACTAAAGCGTGATATGTTTGATGTTGCCCCACATATGATTACCAGTCATATAAAGTCATATAAATGAGAGCTAATAATGCATGCGCGTAAACCTCAAGTTCTGCCACATGGGGTTTATCAATCCCAGTAGTGTTACCCATTGTTACCCGGCCAACCCAGTGTTAAACAGTCCAGAATGAAGGGGACTTAGATTAAGTGGTATGAGTACTTTTACAACGTGTTACAACTATGTAATAATGGATAGTATTAAGTTAAATGATATGTAATCCCACCCCGTATTGTAAAACAGTAAGGTGACAAAGGGCTATGAACTCACGTGAAACTGAAGAGGAGATAGATAATAAGATGAAAGAGAGTAGAGAGAGATTCCACAATCTTTGAGCTTGATCTCCGAGGGTCTCGAGAGCTAGAGCAATAACCTCCACGAGTCCTGGCTAGCTAACAGATCCGAGCAAGAACCGATCGATCCGAGCGATAACTGCGATAATACCCGAAGATTGAGAGCGTGTGTGTGTGTGTGTTTTGAGAGTGTGAGACTGGTGCCTTCAGACTGAGCTCGAAGTCACCTTTATATAGGCATTTCTGGGTTGGGCTCGCGCCACGCACAGCCAGGGGAGGGCCACCGCTCGACGCGCGTAGGTGGCTGGTGTGGTGGCGCGTCCGTGGCTCACCACGTGTCGCGCTGACTAAGCTCGGGGTGCTGCCACGTGTCCAACACGATGCTAGCAGTGTTCTTGAGCTGCCACGTGTCCGGGCAAAGATTTCGAGGCGCCACGTGTCCCCGACACGTCGTTTCGTGACTCGGCCAGTGTGAACGGTTAACTATTTTCGCGTTT
>WOUH02000012.1:4216104-4236644 GCA_009936405.2 Stevia rebaudiana
ATCGATAAAATTCATTGAACTAAAGGCGTGGAAGTAACGCATTTGCATATTCATCCTTAAAGCACAAAAAATCAACCTTATGATTTAATCTTACAAAACCCTAAACATCAAAATAAGGGATATTTAAATATAGTTGTCCAAGTATACGTTTTGCGTAATATTTAGTTTACAAGATAAATTTAGAGAAATCATACTTTCATCTTGAAAACTTGATCAATTGTCATAGACTCATGCTAACTAACCAATTAATTGACCTGTATAGGTTTTTTTATTTATTTGGTTTAATATAAAATAAATTTTCAACTAATTGCTAAATTTTATAAATCTTGATTGTTTAGGCATGGAGTGTGCCTGAGGTTCTTCGTCCACTTTATGAATCTTCCAAAGTTGTAGCCCAAAAGATGACCATCGCGGTTAGTTGAATCTTACAAATTTTTTCTTGTAATTTTTTTTAAACTTTTTTATTTGTTTATTTAATTATTTATTTTGGTTTTGGATGCAGGCGTTGCGTTATATTAGGCAAATAGCTCAGGAATCAAGTGGAGAAGTGGTTTATGGATTGGGAAGACAACCGGCTGTTTTGAGAACATTAAGTCAAAGATTAAGCAGGTATTTTCTAAATAATTATGTTTATATGTTAATATATCATCATTATGTGGTTTAATTATGCATTTCTCCTCCAATTACAGAGGCTTCAATGATGCCATAAATGGATTTAGTGACTACGGGTGGTCATTAATGAACTGTGATGGCGTTGAAGATGTAATTATTGCAGTAAATTCAACCAAAAATCTTAACAATTCTATGAATCCCTCTAATTCTCTTTCATATCTTGGTGGAATTCTTTGTGCAAAGGCCTCCATGCTATTTCAAGTGAGTATTTGGGTGGGTCGGTGGGTTGGGTATCAAATTATTTTGGGTTGACCCAATGATTGATGGGTTGGATAATGGGCTAAGATGGAAACTTTAAGTACGGGTTGGCCCAAAAATTGATGAGTTGATTATCTTAGGGAAAAGCAGGTTATTTCGGGTGTTGGTTGACTCGGGTAGGAGTGGGTTTGACCCAAATGATTTTTGGGTTTTGAAACGGGCCAAAATGGGTACTTTAGGTACAGGTTGAAATGGGTTTAGTTGGGTTGACCCGAAAGATTGATGGTTTGATAACGGGCCAAGATAGAAACTTTAAGTACGATTTTACCCAAAAGATTGACGGGTTGGATAACGGGTTACAAGTTGAAACGGGTTACAAGTTGAAATGGGTTAAGTTGGGTTGACCCAAAAGGTTGATGGGCTGTCCAAAATGGGAACTTTTAGTACGTGTTGAGCCAGGTTACGTTGGGTTGACTCGAAAGTCAAAAGAGTTGGTAACGAACCAAAACATTTAATTTTTTTGCTTTGGTTAAAACAAATAGCCACCTCTAATTAAATTCAACTTTTGGCTAAATATTTCTTGCACTTGATTTATTATTATTATTGTTTTTTTTTTTATGTAATTAGAACGTGCAACCTGCGGCTCTGGTTCGGTTTTTGAGGGAGCATAGGTCAGAATGGGCTGACTTTAATGTAGATGCTTATTCTGCTGCATCGGTTAAAGCCAACCCGTATAACACGTATCCAAATATGAGACCGACCCGTTTCACTGGCAGCCAAATTATTATGCCTCTTGGCCACACAATTGAACACGAAGAGGTATTTTTTTATTTTTTTTAAAATTCTTTTGTTGTTTATCATATATAAATTTGAGAGGCATACTTTTATGTATTTATTTTTATAGATGCTTGAAGTTGTAAGACTTGAAGGTCATGCACTTGGACAAGATGATCCTTTTATGTCGCGTGACATTCATCTCTTGCAGGTACTTTTGTTTTATATTTACATTTTTACATCAAAACGACCCGTTTGCGTAAACACTTGAATAATAATAATATTATAATTCTTTTATTGATTTAGTTATGCAATGGAATTGATGAAAATGCTTTGGGAGCTTGTTCTGAACTTGTTTTTGCTCCAATTGATGAAATGTTTCCAGATGATGCGCCACTTTTACCCTCAGGGTTTCGTATAATCCCCTTGGATCCCAAATCAGTTGAGTTCTTGTTTAACATTCTAATTTATTTTTATTTTTTTTCCCATTTGACTCTTTTTGACTAACCGATCCATGTTAACCAGGGTGAGGTTAAGAACGCATTGGTGACCACACACAGAACACTCGACCTAACCTCTAGTCTAGACGTGACCCCATCAACTAACCATGGCTCAACCGATATGTCAACAAGCCAAACCACAAGATCGGTTCTAACCATCGCGTTTCAGTTCCCTTTTGAAAACAATCTAGCCGAAACCGTCGCGACAATGGCTCGACAATACGTTCGAAGCGTGATCAATTCGGTTCAACGAGTTGCTATGGCTATATCACCTTCAGCTTTGAGTCCATGTGTGGGTCACAAATCGTCTCCCGGTTCACCCGAAGCACTCACATTGGCTCAATGGATCTGTCAGAGCTACACGTAAATTTCCTTTTTTTTTTGTTTTTATTTTTTGCTGCATATTTAACATTTTAAAAACATTTTATATCAATTTGTGTTTTTTTTTTCCAGATACCATTTAGGAGCGGATTTGCTAAGTTCGGGTTCGGTTGTTGGAGACTCGTTATTGAAAGATCTTTGGCAACATCAAGATGCCATTTTGTGTTGTTCTTTAAAGGTTGGTAACGGGTTCGGGTTCAACAAAAGCCCATTATCTTATTTTGGGTGGGTCAGCAAGGTTGGTAACGGGTTTGGGTCAACCCGAAACACTTTTTGTCCAAAAGTATGAAATTGGTCGACTTTCAAACCGATCCAACCTGTATGACCCGTTTCTTTATTATGCTATTTAATTTTAACCCGTTTGACCCTTGAGAGTTGAAACATGACCTGAATTGACTCTCATTTTACAAATAAATGAATCTTTTGTGGTTTTCAGTCGCTCCCAGTTTTTATGTTTGCAAATCAAGCCGGGTTGGATATGTTGGAGACAACTCTTGTTTCGTTACAAGATATCACTTTAGACAAGATGTTTGATGATTCGGGACGAAAGGCGTTGGTTCCAGAATTTGCCAAGATAATGCAACAGGTATTGTGTACTATAATATTCATACTTATATTATAATATTTCTTAAATCTTCAATTAAAGAAATCATACTACTTTATGCGTCTTCACATTAAAAGATCACGAGTGTTGGTTTTAAAAATCGCGCCTTCGACACGAGCTAGTTAAAAAAATAATAAAAGATAATGTAAACAATTTCTTTTATTTTTCAGGGATACGCGCATTTACCAGGCGGGATTTGTATGTCGACAATGGGGCGTCATGTTACGTATGAACAAGCGGTAGCATGGAAGGTTCTAGCAGCAGATGAAAGTAGTGTTCATTGTCTTGCTTTCTCTTTTGTCAACTGGTCATTTGTGTAATTGTTGTTTGCACATTGGTGAATTTTAGTAACTAAAACACTCGGTTAGACGTGTAGTTAAAATGGTAACAACTTGTTTAGTATTCGCGCGATTCACTTTTTTGAATGAACTATGAAGCATTGGCATTTGTTTCCATTAATGCCTATTTTTTGTTGTGTTAGAACTTTGTTTGATTTAAGGTGTGCATAAGTTAAGTATGTTAAACCCATACTATGGTGATTGTTGTCTAAAAAACCAAACAAAATCTTAGTTTAAATTCTCATAATGATTGCTTCAAGTTTGAGTTGGGTACTGTTCTCCTTGTTTATTATTTATTAAGTAATTCATTATTTATTGACACCTACATAATAAATTTTAGCATGTTCATAAGTACAATTTTTAATGTAACAAAAAATGAAGTAAATAAATGCTTTCTAATTCAAGCTCGAGGTCGGTCTTGAGCTTGTGGTAGTTTAGATCGTTTCAAGTTTTTTAGCGAGTTGATTTTGAATAGTTCACTAGCGATTTTCCTCGTTTTCACCCTAACGGTGGTCGTTAATCCCGATAGACCGATACAAATAGCTATTAAAGCAAATGTCTATAAAGATTGATTTTGGAAGTCAAATGCTAACTTAGTTCAGATTTTCATACCCAAAATTCATCAAACAACTTTCAATAGCTTTTTAAAACCATCGTTGTATTTTATAGCCTTTGAAGAGTCCTGAAAATGGTTTCTAATTTCATAAATCTTAATCTTGATGGTCCCATTGTTGTCTTTTTAAAGATGTTTTTTAATGTGAATTTATGGTAGGTGAGTGGGTTGTGATTCTTTTGAGGATGTGAGGTGCATGTGGTCCATTGAGCCTTGATCTGGGTTTATCTTTTTTTACTACTCTTGTTGCTGTCATAACATTCTTTATATGATTAGTGCACAAAAAAAAGACACTTTTTAACAAACCCAATCATGGATAATGAGCAAGTCAATTTGCAGTGCCTTTAAGCCATAAATTTGGGGTTTTCATTGAGGTGCATGCTAAAGAAGACATCAACTCAAATGGAACTTTTTGCATTGGTCAATGTGAAGTTACAAATAATTACCTTTTTTTAAATAGTACAATATAGAAAATAATAAATTTTGTAACTTATGGTCAACTCTAACTTGTTTGACTAGAGTTGGCAAAAAGTGTCATGTTTTGTTAAATAATTGAATGCTATATGACGCATTTAGTACGACTAGTGAGCTCAAACACGACACATTTAACTAAACGTGTCATTTTCTTGGATACTAACATCGGCATGTTTAATTCAGTGGGTTATATGACATGACATACCTGACACACTTAGAGGTAAACTTGTTCAATAACATGATTACTAACTCACTTTATTAAAGATCTTTGAAATATTATATGACACAATTAACACGATAGAATAAAGTTATCAAAATAACAATCCATATATAAGTATAATAACTTTCATTATTTATAAAACCATAAGATCGATTATGACATTTGGATAAACTGGTTATAAGTGCATTTTGTTAGTCTGTTAACCTATTTAAACACAATAAGTTATTAAGTTAAAAGGTGTTATGCACGTCTTAAATGGTTTAAGTGGGTAGAATTTTGTTTAGACACGTTATTAACCGTGTCAGTAATGTGTCGACCTGTGACGACCCAAACTTGTTTACCCCAAGCACTTACCCGTAACCTTCATGTGAGTCTTGTCATGTTAACATGTTGTGTCATAAATTGCCCGCGTGCGATTATTTTGCTTTTATAGTTGTTTTAAGTCAGTTTTGATTAAACATTACTTAGAACGACACATTTCTACATGTATGATTAGAAGTTGCCTTCCCTACACATGACTTGACTCAAGAAGAATTTATTAGGTTTTAAATTTACGGTTGTACTAATAGTCAATAGCTAAACACTCAAAACTCGCTCGATGCTTGATTAAAAAACATGGAAATAAGTTCGTTCAGTTTAGGCTCAGTGGGCCGAGCGACTTGGTTTTGTTTGTTAACAAACCACGAACAAGCAAAGGTGGCTCAAATTATTTCTAATCGCTTATTTATACAATTAAATATATACGGTTTATGTCTACACTTGACCTGGTTCCCTCTTCTCATGAACAATCCTACTTTGAATTCAATCTAGTTTGAACTTATGACATTTTTTGTGACACTCATGATCTTGTATATGAGTTGTTTTGTTATGAAAGTAAGAACCTAATTATTAAGACTAACAATATACTAATCTAGTCTTACTAATAATAGGATAAAAAAGTAAGTAAAATTTTATCACCATAGAATATAGAATCTTTTATCGAGACTTGGGTACCATAAAATTGATTTCCATACCCCTATTATTAGGACAAGGGAAGGTAATGATTATTGATTAATGAAGGTAATATGTGAGGGCTTCGTAACATGTTCAAAAAACCTACTCAACTTAAGTTTACAAATGATTTCAGGAGGATTTAATATAATATGTGATGTCTATTTACTATACAACATGTTTCGTAAAGGAGCTGGATTATAATCTACGATATGGGTAGACTAATGTCTAGTTCAAAGCTAATCATGTGGAAGTTTCTTATTTAAGTACTCGCGGTAAAACTTTTTCTAAGTGTTTTTTCGAGCAAGACACGAGCCGTAAATTTAACGAATAGCCCCATTTCTTACACATGTTATAGTTACTCATTACACGTAGGTTTAGGGGTTTCGTATACCTCTTTATGCTCTTAGAGTAAATTGCGGATTTTGTATATGAGATTTATAAGGCTTAACATTGCTATTCCACATTTACATTTTTCTTCTCCAACGTTTCAAATTTTAACAGTTTTTGTTATTGAACTCTTAACAGAAAACTGTTAAGACTTGAAATGTTAGAGGCAAAATTTTTTAAGACTTTAAACGTTAGGGCGGAAAATGTTAAGAACTAAAACGTCAGGGACGATTTTTGTCAACGGTGGACTGAAACTATTAAGTACTCCAAACCTCAGGGATAAGAAGTGTAGTTTAGTATTTTAATTATAAATGATAAAAACTTAATTAGATAATAAAAATTTAAATGATTTTGAAATTTAAACTATTTTATAGTTTAAGATAAAATAAAATATATTTAAAAAATTAAAAAATTATATTGTTCGCCTGTGACATTATCCTACTTGTTATATTCAAATTTGTATCATAATTATCATATCCGTAGTTATCTATTTCCTAAATATGTGGCACTTATCTCTACGTTAACTTAGCAATATAACATTCATTATATTTAGATTTGTATCATTTATTTTTTTAGCATATCTTTTTCATCATCGTATACCAATGATCCGATTAATTGGTGAAACATATGAAATCCTAGATGATGTCAAACACCTTTATTCGTTTTGGAGGGGCTAATTAAACACGAAACCATTCATTATGTCTGCAAAATACTCTCCAGCATGTATCATCATCTCTAAAAAGATTAAATTCTCCATAATATTTGCTAATATCATAATCTACATGTATTTAGTGGTATGAAAACTATTAATCCTAAATGAAGATAGGTCCGAGTTGGAGAGTTTTTACAGACAGAACGCTTGGTTTTCGTGTGAGAAAGAAGAAAACATAAAGTAACAGTCAAGTGATCAGGGTTGTTCATTGGTTCAATACCCCATTTTTTTTTAACGGCAAATGCTCGATATATTTAGTTTAAAAGTTCTTTTGGTTAAAACCCAAAACCAAACTGATTTAAACTAATTAGGTGGTTCAAAACGGTACCAAATTCGATATCAATTTGGTTTTTGGTTTCGAATGAATAAACTAAATCTAGTTGTGTTTATTTGGCTAAATTTGTAGAGGTGTATCCGGTTTATTGGGTTGTATAAAATATTAATTAAAGAATAAAATATAGATATATAAAATTCAAAATTTTGAAATATGGATTACAAATGGAATTTCGGTTTTAAATTTAACCAAAAATATAAATTTTAATTCGATTACATGTTAATCTCTCTCGGTTGGGTTTGGCCCGTTTTAAGTTAATTTAATTCGTCTCAAAACCTAGATTTATGGAATTCACTACGGGCTTATTTAGTAACAGGGGCGGTTCTACGTGTCTCCCAGGGGTCTTCCGGGAGACGGCTCAATTTTTCGCCCGAAGTGGAAAAAAAAAATCGTTTTATATACCGGGAGACCACTAAATGAAAATTTGGAGACCCCTACTGTGTTTTTTTGAACCAAATCTATCAAAAAATGCATCAGTTTCAAAAAAGAAAGTAAAAAAAACCGCCTCTCGCGAACCAAATCTATTAAATCTGGCCTAATTTATTAGTTTTTTAATTAATTGTGACTTTTTTTTTAACTTGAATGTACGGGATAAAAAATTTTTTTGGAAAGAGGAGACCCCTAGCCATCCGGGCTAGATCCGCCACTGTTTAACTATACGAAATATAATAATAAAGAATAAATAAATATGACGTGACAGAATGCCAAATATCAAATTTGTAATTCTGTTAGGTCCATTAGTGGAGTCCACCATACCACCATTGGCCCAAATAGCCCCCACCGCTACTAGCTGCAGTAACATCATCTGTTACTCTCAATTCAAAAGGGATTCTTAATCTTATCAATAGACACCTAAATCATTGGATTAATGTAATAAAAAATTAACATATATGTGTTTTAATATTCTTTAGAAACAAAACACTTAATTTTATTATTAAAGTCATTAAAATTTTTATAAACTATAGATATTTATGATTTGTGAACATGAATGCCATATGACAGAGAAATGTTCATTGTTGAACCTAGGGCACCGGCTCAAATGAACTCCGATTAAGCTTATCCTGACGTCATTTTTTATAAAAATCTTGACCTGTTTAAGGAGTGACAATTCATGTTTTTATAAAAATTTTCACAGGTTCCTATGTTTTAATGAGTTTAGAAACTTAATCTACCAAAATTAAGTCGATGAAGTTTTCGTATGAATAATTTATATATTGGTTTCTTTTATAGTATTATTAACCTAAATAATATTATTCGGCTGGTATGTTGGGCCACAATCACCTTTTTTTTAATGACGTTTTTTTCTCACGTCTATCCCTCGTTTTCGCGGCCTGTAAGCAAGGTGCGCAGGAACCTAGATGCGCAGGAACCCCGTGGAATGGGTAAACCTTTGCCCCCATTAGAATCGAACTAGGATTAAATTCAGATTCGATTCATCTGTCCTTCAAACCACCCCAGATGGATTCGTACCCTGATCTCCACATTGAAATGTATGAGCTCAAACCAATGAGCGAAGTTTTCAGGACACAAAACCATTGGCCACATCACCTAAGTCCCAAAACTTAGAAACACAACTTACCGTCCATTCATGTCTCCTGCAATATGACATTAACCACTCATTCACGACCAAAAAAACCACTGAACATTTAGGTCAAATATGTAAACTTGTACATGAAACAGTCGTAAAACTCAACCTGAATTTGAAGATCTCAAAAGTAATATTTTGAAGAGATATATTATCATGGTGAATCTCAAAAGTGATTTTATACAAAAACAGAAGTGGACAATCGGTATCAGGGAAAAAACATTAGAGAAAAGAATGTACAATGTTAGGTTGATGGAGACAATATCTATCACACGCACTTTTAAAGAATTCTTTAGTGGGTGACACGGTTGATTCCCTCTAATGGAGGTCTGCTTTACTTGCATTGGTTTTATACATGTAACCTAATTTAAGAACAACTGTTTAGTTTACATGTGTTGTCTTCTAATTAATAAGAATTATTAGTTGGCAGGATATTGATGATGTCTAAAAAATTTACCGTCAACGAGTTGTCAAGTTTACATTAAAATAAAAAAAGCACTTGCAGATGTGGTTATGGTGGCCGAAATGAGAGCGTACGTTGAGAACCATTCCGGTTGTTTTTAGAGTTTGTTTTATTGGTGTTTGTAGGTGTTATACTTTTTCTTTCAATGAGGAATCTATCATACTCTTGTTCATAAACTATTACAATTAATTCATCATTTCAAGCGTTTAAACCCAACAGCTCCCAATGGAAGAGTAAATGCGTACAATGTGGCGAGTCTTATATTACTCATGATGTGTCAATCACCATGTTTTGTTTCCATCTAACAAATCCTAAACATTTATAATAAGGGAATCATAATTCAACATGGTTTTTCAACCATGTGAACTAGTTGGGAAAACCTATCACCCTTAACTATTGAGATTAGGTAAATCACATCCTACACTGGATAGATGAAATTACTTTCAAATTTAAAGGTTTACACGTGACTCGGGATGCTTTTGGCATTTGATGTCACAATAGACATTTGGATTTAACTTCAACTAATCACATGAGGCTATAAAGCAAACATTATAAAAGTTGATCAAAACTATCAAAACTATTCCCACAAGTTAATAACAATAGATAGAATCGGTCAAATTCAATCGCTCGCCAATGTGATTACCTTGTAATGTGACTTGACACAAAACATCTTTGTAAAATTTTGGGTTCACCAACCTCCCCAAGTTATGTGCTCATAACCTTATCACGAATGTCAGATTTACAGAAACTATTACATTCTTGAGGCGGCCTATGGCGGGGTTGAAAGGCAACACGTGACCATATAGCAACATTTGATATCCAAAAGCACGGGATAATCACACTTTGAGTCTTTCTTGACTGGTAGAATTCTTCACCTCTTGTAATCAATAATCAAGCATAAAACACCTTCTAGGACTAAGTCAAATCTTTTACATCTACAATTTTGAATCTTTTTAGCTCAAAGGCAACATGAACCCAAAAAAAATCACTCTAAAATTACAATATTACAACCAAAGGACAAACAAAAAAACGTTATTACTACTAACGTTAGACGGCTCACGACATGTCCACCTTTATGGCATAGGACGTGGAGGCAATAGTCTCATTTTAGAACCCAGGCTTCACTAACGATAATGCTGTTTGGCTGTGGAGTTCGCCTTAACTCTGACCCACACTTCACACGTTAGGTTCCCCCGAATGTTACCGCTAGGATCATTGCTGAAAGAAATTACATTTAAATTAAAGAACTTTTCAATTTTTCTTAAGAAAATGTAAAAGAGGAGGTCTATCATGTCATTGTACATTAATCCAATGGTGTCATATGAAAACTTTGCAGCAGTAATTCTGAATTGTAACGTGTGGTGTCTGCATTTCCACCCATTCGTTCTACTTTTACAGCTTTAGATCATCTTCTGCCTCCGTTCACCACCACCACCACTCACCAGTCACCACCACCTTCATCACCGGCGATCTGTAATTTCACAAACCTGTGATCTGTACCAATTCATTAATCTGAAATCTCTATCGACATCTCTAATTTAGCGGAAAATGTGTTCCGTATAAATTGTCTGATCGATTGAGCGATCCATCAAATTGGAATCTATGATATGGCCGGGAGTGCATCTTCATCGAAAGAAGAAATCTACAACAATGATTCGAAGAGTAGTAGTGAGAGATGTGGCGATGAGAGCTACACTCTCAGCGCTGACGTCAGCGAATCTGAAAGTTCCGGCAGTTTCTCCGGTCACCGCTATAACCACAGAGCTGCTTCCACCTCCTTGACTTCTTCTCCGTGCGGTGGTTTCCGTACAGTTTCCGTCACCGATTCTATATTTCCGTCGTCGCCGTCGTTCACCTTCCCGCCGTTTGGCGGCAAGCATGATGTGATGGTTTGGGAAAATAAGCAGCCTAGAAAACAACATGATGGTGATATATCTGGTTTGTCTACTTCTCTTTCTGTATGTGTTTATAATTGGATTAGGAGACAGTCAAATTGAACAGATTTTACATACATTAGTTTGAGACGAATAGACGATCCTACATCTATCTATCCTTCGTTTTTATGGCATAATTAGTCTCGAAAACAAATGTTGAAATTGACATGAGTATGCGGAGATTGCTTTAGATCCAATGTTGTGTTCAATTTTCATGAGTTTGCAGAAATTGCTTTAGATCTAAAGTTGTGCTCAATTTTCATGAATTTGCAGAGATTGACATGATGAAGGAACGTTTTGCTAAACTACTTCTTGGTGAAGACATGTCAGGAGGAGGAAAAGGAGTCTGTACAGCCCTTGCAATCTCAAATGCCATAACAAATCTTTCTGGTCAGTGAATTTTCAGTTCTTTACCTGTATGTATGCATTCAATTACTCTAATGTATGCATTCAATTACTCAAACGTATGCATTCAATTACTCAAATGTGTATGCACAATAATGCACCTTTGGTTAAACAATCTTTTTGTAATTGAAATTGATAGCATCTGTATTTGGAGAATTGTGGAGGTTGGAGCCGCTTGCCCTACAAAAGAAGGTAATGTGGCGGAGAGAAATGGAATGGCTTTTATCAGTTAGTGATTCCATTGTAGATCTTGTACCTTCAATCCAACAATTTCCAGGTGGCGGGACCTATGAAGTCATGGTCCCACACCCGCGGTCAGATCTGCATATGAATCTCCCTGCATTGAAAAAGATTGATGCTATGTTAATCGGTATGCTAGACGGGTTCTGCGATAGGGAGTTTTGTTATGTTGATCGCGGTATAGTTTTACCTCAAGATGAGAGTTGTGACGCGTATCCGTTAAGGGATTCAACAGGTAGACCTTCAGTTAGGCAAGAAGAGAAGTGGTGGTTACCTTATCCTAAAGTTCCTCCAAAAGGGTTATCAGTGGATGCTAGAAAGAAGTTGCAGCAATGTAGGGATTGCACAAATCAGATACTTAAGGCGGCGTTAGCAATTAATAGTAATGTTCTTGCTGAAATGGAAATTCCAAATGCTTACTTGGAAACATTACCAAAGGTACTGTTTCTGTCCATTGATAGCTTGATAGTGAAATATTAGACATGTTGATCTTGGTAGTTGCTAACTTGGTATTAATATATATATGTATTAATATATAAATGTAAATGGCTTCAAACTTGAATTTGACACAAACGACATGTTATTCTTATATGTTTGAGTAATTATGGTGTACTTTTTTTAAGGGGTAATTTTGTAGAAGTGTAACCAAGTTTCCAAAGTGTTTCATTTAAGTCACTCATAGTTTTTTTGTCCCTCTAAATCCAAAGTCACTCAACTTTCACTTAGTGTTTCAATTCTATGTAATTTTTAAAAAAATATTAAATTTTGTGAAATTGATTTAGGCAAATGAAACATATATGAATATTTGTTAATAAATAATAAATATTTATTCTTAATTCGACTTAAATTTTACAATTGTAAAACTTTATTGTTATCTCATGAACTTGTTTTTTTACAATTAACCCAAAATTCATGTTAAATGAAAAAAAGTTTTCACTTATTTAAAATCAAGATTCATATATGTTTCATTTTCCCCAATCAATTTTAAAAAATTCAAACAATTTCAAAAATTTTTCATAAGATTGAAACACCTAGTGAAAGTTGAGTGACGTTAAAGAGAAAAAAACTTTGAGTCACTTAATTGGAACAATTGGTAAACTTGATTACATTTTATTGGAACAGTTGGTAAACGTAATTACATTATGACCAGTCAAAAACTATTCCATATTGTTCCTTACATGTATGATTGATTATACATGATGCAAGAATGTATCTTGTTATCTTTTTTCCTTATTTCTTCATAAAATATTAATGCAGAATGGAAAAGAATGTTTAGGTGAAATCATCTACCATTACATAACCGCAGAAAAATTTTCTCCAGAATGTCTCCTTGATTGTCTAGATTTATCATCAGAACACCATACTCTAGAAGTAGCCAATAGGATTGAAGCAGCTGTCCATACATGGAAGCTAAAAGATCATAAAAAACATCCGAAAAACAACAAGCGTTCATCATGGAGTTCAAAGGTTAAAGGATTAGTTGCAGATTCTGATAAGAACAATTGCTTATCGCAAAGAGCAGAAACGCTGTTACGTTGTTTGAAACATCGTTTTCCCGGTCTTCCGCAAACTTCATTGGATATGAGCAAAATTCAATATAACAAGGTATTTTTATATGATGTTTTTTTGTTTTATAAATGTTTTCATATTTAGATTAATTGGTGTATCATTTTCTAGTTTAAGTTTCAAGAATTTGTCGGCTATCTTACGCCACATGTTACTTGTTTGTTTTTTAGTCGTAGAGGTGGCAATTTTGAGTCGTATTCTTATTGTATAAATACCGATTTTTTTCTTTAACGGTGTAAAATTATAAAAATCGCTAAATAATATCTTCACAAAACTATATATTTTGGCCACCTTGAGTAGGGGTGTAAACAAGCTGAGTCTCCAACTATATTTTTAAAGCTCGTGTTCGGCTTAGGAATTATTTTTCAAACTTGAGTTTGACTCGGGCTTGTTTGTTTATTATTGGTTAAATTTTATTATTCATATACATATATAATTGCTTTTTATCATAAATGTATATAACATAAAGGAATGTATATCCATGAAACCCACTTTCAATGAGAAAACTTTGAAAACTACGTATTTACATATGCATCATCGAAATTTTATATTTTTAACTCTACATTCAATTTTATGACTCTTGGTGAAAAAAAAAATTAAAAAAGCGCCGAGTAAATATTAAAAAAAAAAAATGAACATTTTTAGTAAAATACGGATATATTACATATGTAACATGGCTGATGAGTTAAATTCATCAGTTACATATAAGAACTTCTTTATTTCTTAGTTTTTTTGCAGTTTTTTTTAAAAGTGTTCTGTGCTTTTTAATTTTTTTTTATAAAGTGATGAAAATGGGTATAAAATCTACCCTATCTTTTGTAAAAGTAATCATGATTTTTTATATGGGTTTCTTAAGTTTTCTCATTGAACTTGAGTTTCTATTTGATCCATACCCTATAACATAATATATTATTTTATTATTTTATTATTTTTTATAAATGTATATATATAATATTTATTATGCATTTGTTTATTATTATAAGATAAAAATTATTATATTTATATAAATATGGGTAACAAATAAGTGGCTCGTTTTGGCTCACGAATCTAGTGAAGCTCGATATATGAAAGCTCGTACTCAATCACATTTATCAAATGAGCTCCAACTTAAATCAATCGCGTTTAAACTTAAATTGATGTGAGTTTTTAGCAATACGATCTCGAGTAGCTTGATAAATAAGTTAGTTGACATAAAACGTTTTTTCAATTGATGTTTTGTTTGCAGGATGTCGGTCAATTGATTCTCGAAAGCTATTCAAGGGTGATGGAGAGCTTGGCATTTAACATAATGGCAAGAATCGATGACGTCATCTTCGTAGACGACGCCACCAAACGTTGCGTTGCTACGGAATCTTTATCGGTTTTCAACCGAGAAGGTTTACGAGGCCTCCCCGTTCAGAAACGGATGTCTCCGAGCCCATTTTCCCTCCAAAATTCACCGTATTCCTCTCCCTTTGCCACTCCAACGTTCTGTTCGTCTCCACCGGTCCCGGGACCCGTAAAATTTGCTGACGTGGACACGCCATCGTGGACATACGCAGCCGGAAAAGTACCCGTTAACGCCCCTGAGCGTGATTAAGTTATCGATGTTTTTTTATTTTTTAACATTTGTGTATGTTTTTTAATTATATTTTGAGGTTTTCATCCATTTTTTTTCTTGTTAGTTGTTACTGTCAAGAGGATATGATATGATGATGTTAGCATGATACATTATATTGTTGTATGGGTAGGTTTAATTCGATGTTATTATGTCAATTATTATTGTTTAGTGGTTCTGGTACACGAAGCATCTAAACTGATATAATATATCGAGAAGCAGAGGAATCTTTCTTGGTTGGTTGGTGTTAATTGTAGGAACATATACCTTACTTGATGATGGCTGACTTGCGTTTAATTAAATGAATTAAACTACTTTTATATCTTTAGATAGATCGGTTACAAATAATAAGTACTATGACTTTTATATCTTTATAAACGTTCAGTCCTATGTCTGAATAAGAAATAGATAAACTTGAACCTTAATTGTATTTAAAACATAAGTAATTTGTGTGTACATTAAATATGAAATTTAAATTAACCATCATCGTGATTGTTATTAATGGAATAAATTTCCAATATGGATTACAAAACGTACGTTGACTTGTGAAAATATTGCATGAAATAAAGTAAAAGAATTATCTTCTTTAGGTTATAAAGTTTAAATTCGTCTAGGATTGAAATGAGGAGAAATAAAACAATTCTTCAATTAAAACATCAATCTTTTGAGGACAAGAATATAAATTATGATCAAGATTTCAAGAGGTCCATGAGTTTGAATCTTCACACGTTTTCAGTGTCAACAAAGCAACGATCTTAACAGGGGTGAGGGGTGTGTTGGTTTAGGCTAAAACCGAAGTTTTGTTTTTTGGTTTCTATGATGGTTGTGGTTTAGTTTTTTTTTTTTTTTTCCTTTCCAGTTTTTGGTTTCTATGATGGGTGTGCGGTTTAGCTTTTCTTTTTTTAGTTTCCTAAATGGGTTAGATTTTGTTTTGTTTCATTTTCGGTTTTGAAATAGGTTTGGTTCGGTTTTGTAACATTTTATTTTTAATTTTACAATTCGTCTCTTTCTATTCCGCTATTTTCGGATTTTGTCATTTGGAGTTTTGGACTTTATATTTTTACGAAAATGGCCTAAATAATGAATTTGGACATGAAACTTTAAGCCTACATTTTGATTGTAAACTAATGATTATATGATTCTTACACATTCCTAACTTGTCCTGCAATCAATTAAAAAATTATTTTATTTTTATTCAACTTCGTGTTCCTTCATAATTATTTTCATATTAACGTATTTTTGCATATCAAAGTTTCTTTATATGCTCAGTTTTATGCCGAGATAGGAAAATTCCCCATTTAAAAAAATGAAGTAGTATTATTCGTATCTTATTACTATAAATAAAAAAAAGATTCATTGATTGAAATATAAAAAAATGTAAAATCACATAACTAAAGTTGGATAAAATATACAAAATTTGCAAATCGCAATCTTTTCCACCACTTTCATTTCTTTTGGGAACCTTTCATTTCATTTTCACCAACAATGGCAGACTGGTCTCAACTTCCGAGAGAACTTCTCGACGTCATATCCACCCATCTAATCTCCGACACCGATCTCCTCCGATTCCGATCAGTATGCACCTCATGGCGATCATCTATCCAACCTTTTACTTCCCGTTTTCCGATCCTACCTAACACCGGAATCTCCGACACCACCTGGGGTTTCTACCTCTCCAAACGCACCATCTTCCGGGTCGGATTACCCGATCCAGATCCTCAACAAACCCAGGTTCCATGGCTGATCAAGGTCGAGAGAGACAACCCACAAAAAACCCATTTGATGAACCCCTTAACTGGATCCGAATTCATCCCCCTTTTGCCCAATTTCCCTAGATCCCTAAATTTGTTGAATTTTAGGGTTACGGAATTAGGCCAGGAATACGCGTTGCAATACATTAGTTACCGTCCTAACGCGAATTCAATTGGGGATTCGGTTACCCTTTACATGGAAAAAGTTGCATTTTGCAGCTCTGGTGTTGATGGATTTGTGTTGTTAACGATTCACGTTTCTGGTAAATTGGCGTTGTTGAAGAACGGTGAACGGAAATGGAACATTATTAACGATCTCCCGTCGCCGTACGATGATGTTATATTCTTCGACGGCGAGTTTTACGCCGTGGATAGCACCGGGAGGACGGTGGTTGTTGATCCTGAAACGTCGTCGTTGACGGTGGTTGTAGGTTCTGTATTTGGTGGTGATAAGAAGTTTCTGGTGGAATCTGTTGGAGAATTGTACATGGTCGATAAGTATTTAAGCGTTGGACCTGAAAACGATATGGATTATGATGATGAAAATTACGAGTTTTATGAGGATTTTGATTGTTTCATGAGTGAAAGAACTGTAAAACTTGAAGTATTCAAGCGGGATAAAGAAGAACAGAAGTGGATTGAGGTGAAGAATTTGGGTGATCGGATGTTGTTTTTGGGTGATAATTGTGGGTTTTCAGCTTCTTGTTATGATTTCCCTGGTTGTAAAGGGAATTGTGTGTTTTTTACAGGGCAAAATAGGGAAGATGATGGTTTGATTAAGAGTAAAGGTGTTGGTGTGTTTGATTTGGAAAGTGGTAGTATTGGGTCGGTTCCAAATAATTCGGGTTATTCTCAGTTGTTTTGGCCTCCACCTCATTGGCTTTATCAAGATCCATTGACTTTGGAAGTAAGTTTTTTCTTTTGACTGTATTTCGTTTTATAATTATCATTTTGATTGAAGTTGATTGATCTTGTAGTTTAATTAAATTAGATGGTGTTTGGACATGCATATTTGAAGTCTTTATTGCAATTTAAAGAATTGGTATTGGTTAATAAGATTAATAAGTTTAGAAAGTTAGATATTGCAATTCAAACACATTCAAGGAAACTAGATATTTTTGGGATTTTATCCAAGGTCAACCTAATACCTAAAACCAAAAACTTGGATTATGAAATCGTGAAATTTTTTTTTTCTTTTGAAAAGATGACTCGGTTGATGGAATTTGGTATAATTTATTTGGTTGATGGAATTATGAAATATGATACTTACATATGTAGAGATAAATATTATGGTGGATATGATGCATATGTAGTTTAATTGAAATGTGTAACGACTTGTTGGTCATATGAACTTGCAGGATGGATTGGATCATCTTACCATTTAATCAGATTCAGACAAGAAGACACGCGCAATGACACGAGTTAAAACACTAAATTGTACATATCCTTATTATGGCTCGTGATCTTGTGTTAACTGCATATCTAAATTTCGTTTTTTGAAAATAATTCATTTTCTTTCGGTTCTATGTTTATGCTGGCTGATTACATTTCTTTCAGCTGTTTATTTTAGGTTGAAGCAAATTCTAAATGTTATTGGTTTGGTTTGGTTTGGTTTGTAATTTTAGATGTTGACCAGACCTGAACCGAACTTCAGTTTGTTCTTATTGAATAAAGTTTAATTTTGATTTCTATTTTAGTTTGAAATTTTGTTATAAATTTGTTAGCTTACATAGTCTAATGCATCTTTCAACATATACATGTTTATGAGTAACAGGAACACATTTAGAGATTAATCTTGATTTTGAGTTTGATTTGAGAGATTAAGATTAAAATAATTGTTACATTGTTCTAAGAACCGGACTAACTGGTCGGACTATAATTAAGGCATTTTGTTAGATCGTCAATGACTTGGGTCAGATATAATATATATGCAACCCAAAATTTAAATTACGTATTTCCCCAGTCTACAATAAATTTTGTTTGTCAATGACTTGGGTCAAATATAATATATTTTTATGCTTATTATGTATGTTTAGAGCATGCCTAATGAGCTGGGTCAAATATAATAAGTTTTTATTTAACAATACAAATTCGAGTAGTCTAAGTTTTAAGATAAAGTTTGTTCTTAAACGATGAAGTCTGTTCGAATGTTGAGCCTCTTTTCAGACCGGCAAGTTGAGCTTGAGCTTTCAGATGAGATTGCCTTAGTCGAGAAGTGTGCTCCTTTCACTCTCCCTCTCCCGCTTATTCATTTGGGCGAGCGGCTTTGCACCTACGGGAGAGCTAGTTAGTCTTCCTTCCTCGCCAGTTAGGTGCTTGCCGGCGAGGAGAAGAACAACAATAGAATTGCACAAAAATATCAGCTTCCGTACTATCAATCTTCTATGGAATGATGGGAGCCGGGTCGTGAGCTATGTGGAGCAATAACAATCTATAGTTTATGATGACGTATAAGGCTCCACTACAATACTCGAGTGTTAATAACTAGTTTTATAGATAAGACAAAATCGCCTAATTTGTGACAACAGGTATCGGTCATTTATTGGGCCTACAATCGTGTCAAGATAGAACTTCTATTACATACGTTCATTCTATTGTATTAAATATACATAATACAAAATCACCTAATCTTTGAGAGTAATGATTGGTCATTATTGGGCCTACAATTATGTCAAGATGGAAAATGTACGATTTACGAGATGTCTACCACTCTCACCGAAATTGCTATCGTTTTTTATGTACTGTCATGTTCTAGAAATTCGTAATCGGATCCCTTCTGAAGTCGTGTAAATCACTATCAGATCAAAAATTGAAGTTGATACCAATGTTCAATCGGATAAAATCAGAAAACCAGAATTTTGTATGTGATCTTGGTTCTGTGATTTCTCTGAGAATTCGAGAGAATCGAGTGGAGTTTTTCTGATCGATCATCGATCTGATAAAACCGATTCTTGATAACTGCTGAGGCAGTTTTTGACCAAAATACACATTTGGTCCCTCAAGTTCAATATAACGCATTTTCGCCCCCAGCCAGGGGCTCTGCCCCTTGGACCCCGCCAGAGGCTGCCGCCCCTTGGACCCCGCTCTCTCGGGGGTGCTGCCCCCGAACCCCTGTTAGTCCCGATGACATTCAAAGAAGCGTGCACTCTTATTTGAATGACATTCGCAATCTCTAATTACACTAAAATATCCAACACTATGTTAGTTTTTTTTTAATTACAAACTAGCTATTATAGTCATTAAATGGGCAAAACTGTCTTAGAATTGGTTAATATTCGTAAGAAAGTTGTTTATATATGGGTTTCCTAGCGTAAATTGTAGTAGTATATAAAATAGTTATCCTTTGATGTAATCTTAATGGATATTCCATAGTGAGCCTAATAGCAATGTATGTGATGTTTGCAGGTATCCATAGATTGTGCGATAGCAATAAGCCCGAGGAAGCAATCTCTTAGTTACAAGCAATGTGGGTTTGATGGTTTGCAAGTATGACCCGACTCAACAAGCTAGATCGATTAATTGAATTAATTAATTAATTGTAACATTTGTGCCATTCCACAATGTAAAGGCCGGATCAGAATTTAGAAAACATTTGGAACTAAAAAAGAGCTTTATTATATTTCATGATATACATCTTTTTCCCACCTAGATCTTTTTCATTGTTAAAATTTATACTTGTAACATCTCGCAAATTTCGGGATTGGGCTTTATGCCCAATGGGCTAAACAAACAAGGCACAATAAGAGATTAGGCCCATTTAAGCCACGATCAACAAAATACAAGCCCACAAAAGTTATCC
>WOUH02000012.1:4250794-4261465 GCA_009936405.2 Stevia rebaudiana
TTTGGAACTGTTATCTTCTAGACCAGCTACTACTGCAATTCTATATATATTAAATTAAAACTTTTTATGAACAGTAAAGTGTTATGCCGTGAAGGAGTTTTCATATCCCTAATCGTAACCCTGCTTTTATCGTGAATTCTTCGTCTGGTAAAGGTAAGTTTCTGATCGAAACCATGACACAACTCATGACGTGAACAAGAACCATGACTCGAAACAGAACCTGACTCATGACCCAAACCATGACTCGAACTCATGACCCAAACCGTTACTCGAATCATGACCCAAACCATGACTTGAACCAGAACCCGACTCATGACCCAAACCATTACTCGAATCATGACCTGAAACATGACCTACTGCCCCATGACCCGACCCATGATTCAAACCATGACCTAACACATGACCCAAACCATGAACGACACATGAAGCGATCGACGACGTCCAAACCATGACCCACTCATAAACTGACGCATGAGCTGAACAAATAACCCGACCTATGACTAGACACATGAACCAAAACATAAGTAGATACCACACATGATCCAAACCATGAACCAACCCACAACTCAAAGTCTCAAACCATAACCCGACTCACTACCTCAAACACGACACAACCCACCACATGAACCCATGACCCGACCAACAACAAACGACGACCAAAAACATGACCTGGCCCATGAGTTGAACACATAACTCGACCCATTGCCCGAACCATGAGGTGACACATGACCTAACGCACAACCCGGTTCATGATCCGAACAATGACAAGAACAACAACACAACCCATGAATTGTATTTTATTCCTTGATGTTTTCTTGTCTAACAAATAACATGAAGTAATAATTCATTTTATTACCACTGTTAATCAAACAAAAGAATAAGATGATAATTACCCATTTCATTCTTTTCTTCATTTTATTATATTATTCGTTGCATTCCCTCATCCACTTTACTACCTTAATCACATATGAGTATCATATTTTATACATATGTTAATATCGATAGGCCAGAGTATTTTTAAAAAAATAATTAAATAACCATTAAACATCCAGAAAATGTTCATTGGGGAACCATAAAAAAAGAGAAAAATTGGGAACAATTGTGGACCATTGATTTTTTTTTTGTACTAGATTATTTTTTTGTATTGGGTTGATTTTTTTGTACTGGATTATTTTTCCTTTTTTTTGGTACCGAATTATTTAATTTGTACTGAATTATTTTTTTATATTGTATTATTTTTTTTTATATTGTATTATTTTTTTTTTTGTACTAAACATGAACAGTTTATAAGTGTTCCGTATTTCTTCTTTTTTCATGATTCATAATCGTAATAAACCCTCCCCTAGGGACAAGGACGAAGCTCTGTGTGGGCCTGGCAACCTCAGATTTTTTTCACGCGTAGTGTAAATTTCGCGATTTCGACCAAAATTTTTTTTATATATATAGGCTGACAACCTACGAAATCCCTTAAAATTCTACATATATGATCTTGGCAACCCCACTGTTTAATATGAAGCTTCGCCACTGCCTAGGGATCCATTACCCATGTCCTTAGATTTGAGAAAAAATTCCTTCTCCGCGTTTAAAAAGATTAGAAGACTTTTGACTTGGGTCAACTGAAATTTACAATCTTACCCCTTGAATTTTGATGTATAACATGTGGCTTGGAGTTCTCTTATCTTCTTACGGCTCATAACCTTATCCTCCAATCACTTTCTCTAGCAAAAAGGTGAAAGCAGGTATTCTCTTTTTTCATTTTTTATGAGCTGATCTAGAAATTTAGATGCATATATGCTGGTTTTAGTTTATAATTTTATATATTGTATGCCAAACGATGCGTTTGTGTTTGTTTTTCAGGTCGGATACTGAAAGAAAATCCACATTCCTTTAAAAAAAAAAATTTCTTAAAATATTTCATGAATCTTGGTTTTGAACATAAGCAGCAGGAAGAAACAAGTATATCTTTTATTGTGTTTTGAAATAATTAATTTCGGCCATGAGGGTTCTAAGTGTGTCATTTTCCAATTAAACTCAAATAACCAGAAATATGATGTCCCTCTTTAAAAATTCTAACCATATATTTTTAACTAAAAATTATAGCAGCTATTGTTTGCTTTGTTATTAATTATCACATTGAAAAGGCGATTAACTATTTTTTCGTATTTTTTCTTTTATGAATTGATTTACCACACACACACAAATATGTAGGGGAAGATAGAATAAAAATTTATTTGAGATCCTAGAAACTCATATATAATATATATATATATATATATATATATATATATATATTTTAAAGTGTTGGTTTTATATATATTTTTGACACTTTTTATTAAAAAAAGTGTTGAGTACTTTTAAATAAAATGTATGTAAAAGATAACAAAAATTCACGTCTCCTTATTTATTCTGCAAATGTTACATATATAACATGTTGTGTAACATATCTAAGATTGTCAATTTTCGTAAAAAAAATTTGTTCAAAAAATCCACTCGCCGTTTTTTTAGATTTTTATTACCAAAAGTTTTATGTAAAAAAAAATTGTTACATATGTAAAAAATAAGGTTCTTGGGTCTTTTGAACTATCCACCTGATAAGGTGGTGGATAAAACCAAAACTCATTTAAGTTGAGAAAATCATAGAAAGAAACCCTAATATGTTACATATGTAATGACTTTTTTCAATTTTTTTAGATAAATTGTACCTTAAATTCTAAGACTTTTGGTGCAAAAATTATAAAAAGTGTCATTTTTTTTTAATTCACAAAAATCAGCAAAAAGTTACATATCTAACATTTTGTTGAATATTTAAAAAAATGAGTTTTTTTTTACCTTTTACATATTTTTTTTTAAATAATTACTCAGCTCTTTTTAGGTTTTTTTTTATAAAACGTAACGAAATAACATTTAAAAGTGAGTTTAAAAAAAAACAATATGTTTTTTAGCTTACGTTTTCTAAGGTTTTCTCATCTCAAGTGGGGTTTGTAATTATATTTTCCCTATATAATAAAATATATGTATATGGTATGGCATCAATGAGTTTGTTGGTAAAAAATGTATTTGTTTGTGATATATCTTTTTCAAGTAGAAATTAACCACATGTTTGAATGTCAAAGTAGGTACGTGTAAGAATCAAGTTTGGAGAAGGCGCTAGGGATTAATCGGGAGTAATCGGGATTAATCGGAACTAGGCGGATAGGATTTTATATGTAATTGTACAAAATTATATATATATATATATATTAACATAGGGGAGGGTTCCTAAGAAAACCTTCAAATTGAAGAAAACTTAGAAAACCAATAAAATCATTACCAATCAACTTTCTTTTTTATTTTTTGTTTTCTATATCTTTTTATTACAATGTTAGAAATGTAACAAAAAGAAAAAAAATTAAAAAAATTATGTCACTCTTGTAATTACATATATGTAACTTGTATGTTACATATATGCACATTACATGAGTTACATGTATGGAAGCTTCATGAGTTGCATACGTTACATTTTTGTTACATATACGTAACTGCGTGAGCTTCATATTTTTTTACAACTTTTTTTTGTCTATTGTATTTATAATCTTATAAATTAAAGTAATGAAAAGAAAAATATTAAAAAAATTATTGATTTGAGGAGTTTTCTAAGTTTTCTCCATATTTAGTAGTTTTCTCATGATCCGTCCCCTATTAACATATATATACAAAATTTATATAAATATATAAAAAATTTATATTTTTATAAATACTTTGAAGATTTTGACTAATTTTAATAGATTTTGGTCATTTTTTATTGATTTTAACCAAGATTTGACCAATTTTGACCAATTTGACTTTTTTAACGAATTTTGACTATTTTTGGGGATTTTGACGGATTTCTGGCCGCCTAGAACAAAATCGAGGCGCCTGGCGGCCGCCTAGCGCCTATGCCGATTTTTACAACACTGGTAAGAATACCAGAAATACTTGGTGAAATCCTACTATTATAGTAGGGTCTGAAAAAAATGGGACATAGAGAGACCTCGACTCGAGAACCTTTTTTTATACTTAATAAAAATATATATATGTATATTTTATTAATATTAATGACATATATTAGGAGGAAGAAACAAGGATGTGGGTATATGTGTTTTGAAATAATTAACACAAAAAAATGAAAGTTCTCCTAAAATAGAGTTTTTTTTTTTTTTTTTTTTTTCAAAAGAGTGGTGTTGGAAAAATATTTATCGATTTGAAAACTTATTTATAAATGAATTGTTTTATACATTCATCAAGAATTTTATTTATTTTTTATTATTATTTTTAAACACCTTTTACTTCGTTTTCTTATATGTTTTTTTAACACATTCTCTTTTGTAAGAAGGTTTTCTTTTTGTTTTTTATTTCAGCATCGTTTATATCTCTAAACGTTTTATTAAATATCATTCTAACTAACCTTTTTTTCTAAGATCCTTATATTTGCCAAACATCTGGGTTTTTATATATCATTTTTTTAAAATTTTTGTATTTACTTTTTTAATTCCCAAATTAAAATCTTTTGATTTTATTAATCATCTTAAAGTTGTTCTCTTTTTTAAAATGTTATTCTTAATTGTATATTTTCAAATGATCTTCTTACAAACGTACAGTCATGTAAACGCTCTTTCAAAATTATTTATTTAAAAATGTCGTTTTATTAAAGCTCATTTTTTTAAAATTCTTTCTCTTGAATCATTTGGTTTTTTAACGTTCGTCTTTTTTTAAGCCGTTTGGTTTTTGTAACTTCCTTTTCTGAACGGTTTAATTTTTTTAATCATCATTTTCAAAAACGTTAGTTTTTTCTAAACATATTTTCTCGAATTGCTTATTGTTTTGCTCCATGTATTTTTGAAACCAATTGTTTTGTATTATACATCTTTTAAAACTATTCATTTTTTATGACGTTTATTTAAAATAGCTTTAAATAATTTTTTTTTTAACTAAAAGTACCAGTGGGTGATTAGAAGTTATCAGGAAATTAATTAATTTTTCACATTTTTTCTTCTCTTAATTAATGAATTCTATTTGTATAATCCAAATGATATGTCTTGCTACCGTTATTTGCGTAATATGTGAAGCCAAACTTTATAAATAACCTTTTATTTTAACTCAAAATGTGAAAAAAAAAAATTGGTTTGTAATTTTTTTTTTCAGGTATTCAATATGCCACCCACCCCCACCACCTCCACTACCATCGCTACCTGCCATCGTCACCACCACCTCCACTACCACCGCCACCTGCCATTGTCACCACCACCCCCACTACCACTGCCACTGGCATTGCCACCCACCACCGTCACTCTTTGCCATCACCGCCATTCACCACCGCCACCACTACCTGCCACCATCACCCACCACCACCGTCACCGTCACCCAACGCCATCGCCACCACCAATCACCACCACCTGCCACCATCCCCACCACAAACGCCGCCACCCACAACCGTTGGCACCAACCCGTCACTCGCATCCTTAAATTAGTTCTAAATAATAATGTCCATTTTGGTCATATTACATTACATGAATAAGATAAGCCAAATACTTTTTAAAGAATAAACTACTAGCTTATTAACTTTTCACACCATAAAGCCTAATCAAAACACTTTTTTAAAAACTCTTTTATTAAGTTATAAGTTAATAAACACTTTTGACAAAAAACATTTTTAAAATTAAATAAGCAATCCCAAACACCCCCTCATACATGAGTAACAATACACATTTTCTTTACTTTGTTATTAATCATTTCTATTGTTTGTTTAAAGCTGCAGTTTGCAAAATGGAGTTTGTAACTCCAATTATTACTCCTATCGTTGAGTCTTTGATGGTTCCTATTAAGGAACACCTGGGTTTCTTGGTTTCCTCCACAAAGAATGTTAAAGAGATGGATGCCAAAATGAAGCAACTGAAAGACACAGCAAAAGAAGTTCAAGCCAAATGGGACAGGGCAGTTGGAAACACAGAGGTTGTTCCTGAACTTGTGGATCCATGGATGGAAGATGTCAAAAAGTTGAATGAAAGAAGCGATAATCTGAAAGAAACAACTGGATGCTTCAACGTGGCAAAGAGATACAAAGTAGGAAAACAATCATATGCTATTCTCGAGGAGATAAAAGAACTCGAGAATCGAGAATCCAAAATCGTGTTTACTCATGCTCAAAAACCGCTTGCCGAGGTTGGTTCTACTTCATCCGTACCATCCACCTCAACACTAGTTCCTGTTCCTATTGGTACCCAAATCAACTTCGAGTCCAGAGACTTCATATTTAAAAAAGCATTGCAAGCCCTTCAATCAAATGATGAGTCACAAAAGATGATTGCTCTGTGTGGGATGGGTGGTGTCGGAAAGACCACAATGATGAAACAACTAAAGAAGGTTGTGGAAGATTTAAACACATTTGATTTGGTTGTGAAGGTGGTTATTGGGGAAAACAATGATACAAATTCTCTTCAACAAGCTATTGCACAATACCTTGGTAATGATTTAACTGAATCCACTAAAGATGCAAGAGCTGATCGGCTTCAAAAGTTATTTGAGGCAAAGTCACAACAAGGCCAAAAGAAAATTCTGGTAATAATGGATGATCTTTGGAACGAGGTTGACCTCAATGACGTCGGACTAAGTCCTTTGCCGCTTGGGTTCAAGATGTTGGTCACATCAAGATTTGAAAATGTTTGCGCTGAGATGGGTGTTGATTTAATTTTAAATGTGTGCGTCTTAAGTAAGAGAGAAGCAAAAACTTTATTTTCTAAAACTGTGAGACCATCTCCTTGGGATGGTGATGATGTGGAGCTCCAAAGGATAGGAAAAGCGATTGTGATGAAATGTGGTGGTTTGCCAATAGCCATTGTAACAATTGCCAAACTTCTTAGTGGTAACACAAAGGAGGCGTGGAAAAAGGCGTTATGGCGTTTAGAGAGAGATGACCTTAAAGACCTTAAAAAAATCTCACATAGGATATTTGAGATGAGCTATGAAAATCTCAAGGAAGATGACGATAGAGCAATTTTTCTTCTATGTGGTTTATTTCCAGATGATTTTGATATTCGTACAGAGGACTTGTTGAGGTATGGGTGGGGACTAAGCTTTTATAAAGATGTTGAGACTTTAGTAATAGCAAGACAACATATGAAGGTTTGTATTAACAACCTCATACGTGCAAACCTGCTGACTGAAAGTGACATAAATGGATGTGTCAAGATGCATGACCTTGTGCGTGCTTTTGTTTTAAGTAACTTTTCAGAAGTCAAACAAGCTTCAATTGTCAACCAAAAGAATATGTCGGTGCATGCGCATGCGCTTAGAAAAGATGCGGATGTATCCTATGAAAGAATTCTATTAAAGTGCACAGATAGATGTGAACTTCCTATAGACTTTGGTCATTCTAACCTCTCACTATTGATTCTAATGGATGGAAAAACGCTTAAGTTTCCAATAGATATTTATGAAAGAATGCAAACACTTAAGGTTGTGTCTTATGAGAATTTGGGTATTCCATTGCTACCGGTAATGTTCGAACACTCCACTAAACTTCGGACAATACGTCTTCGTTCGTGCTTGTTAATAGATAGTGATATCTCTTTCCTTGGAAGTCTTCACAACTTGGAAATACTAAGCTTAGTTGATTGTAACATAAGAAGGTTGCCATCTACCATAGGGCATTTAAAAAAACTAAAGTTACTTGATCTGATTGGATGTATTGACCTCCATATTGATGATGGTGTCATTCAAAACTTGGATAGTCTTGAAGAGCTTTCCTTGAGAGCTTCTAAAGGTCGTGTTGTTAGGTTTACACATGCCAACTGTGAGGAGTTGCAAAAGATTTCACATCGTCTTTTTGTATTGGAGTTGGAGTTTATTGCATGGCCCCAACCAAAGCAGTATGTATCAAGGCAAGATAAGCCCCAACTAAAAAATATGTCCTTTAAGAACCTTGAAAGGTTCAAGATATCTATTGGTTGTGAACTTGAAATGGAACACTTAGAGGACTACTCATTCATTAACAAACTGAATCTTATCACTACGTGCGAAGAGCTTAGTGAATGCAATATTAGGAACCTATTTGAGAAAACAGAAGAACTTAAATTAGAAGTGAATGACATGTATAATATCGAAGATATTTCAGTGCATCACACATTTTGTCGGTTAAGAGTTTTTCATGTTTCAAATTGTGCAAACTTGACATGCCTCTTCACACCTGACGTGGCAAGTGGTTTGAAGAAACTTGAGCGGCTCAAAATTTCAAAGTGTCCGGTCCTCAAAGCACTAGTTAGTAAAAATAGTGGAGTTGCGGTGATTACGTTTCAGAAGTTAAATGTTATGTCTTTGGAGGATCTACCAAAGATGTTAACTTTGTGCGAAGATGTTATCGAGTTATCAGAACTCGTGGAGTTGAAACTTTGTGGTCTTCCTAACTTCACAAGTATCTATCATGACAATCATAGTGATATGTCTGTGATGCAACCCTTGTTGAACAAAGAGGTAATATATTATCTAAATATATAAAGCTACTGATAATTTATAATCTATTGTAATGTATTTATGCTTATAACAACGATTAACTATTTTGTAGGTTATAATGCCTAAATTAGAGAAATTAGATATTTCAAAGATGGGAAACTTGAAGCAGATATGGCCTTGTGAAATGTCTACTAGTGAAAACAATTATATTTCCATGTTAAGACAGATCGGAGTGAGGGAATGTGATAGACTTATAAATCTTTTTCCATGCAATCCATTGCCATTACTAAACCATTTAGAAGAGCTTGAAGTTAAAAAGTGTGGTTCAATTGAAGTGTTATTCAACATTGACTTTGAATGTGTTAGTGGAATGGAGGAATACAATAGCAGATTAAAAAACATTAAAGTTGAAGATTTAGGGAAGATAAATGAGTTGTGGAGGATTAGAGGTGTAAACAACTCGGACGTTGTGATCAATGGTTTTAAAGGTGTAGAAAAGATAACGATAGCAAATTGTCAAAAGTTAACAAATATATTCACACCTATAACAGCCAATTTCGATTTGGGTGCACTTACTACCTATAAAGCAAAAAAAATTGGTTGTGATGTCAAGGAAAGTTACAGACAGAATAAATCATTGGTCAAGGGAAACAAAGAGGTATGTCTTGTTATTTGATAAAACTAACATAAATGTTTGCTATGGTTCATTTAATAAATTGCATGTTCATTACTTCACTTAACTTATATCATAAACTAGATGGTCATGTAAATAATCACTAATGTTATAGAATTTAATGATTAGATTTAAATAATGCACATAAATACTTATATAAGAACTCAATTTAAATAACTGGTGATGTTATTTCACTAAGTATAATTTGATAAAGTGAATGTAATTAAACGAAATGTAGGTATGAGTTATTTTTTATAACTTCATCCACTATGGGTGTACATGTGCTCAATCGAGAGTCGAGACGATAAACTGCTAATTACATATAATGTTACATGTAGGTTAACTTGACATACCCATCTCATCTTCTTCACATCTGTCATCACCTTAAACACCTTGAATTGTGTGATGATAATCATGTGGAGGTAGTGTTTGAGATGAATATTCCAAGTAGCCACAAATTACCAACAATTCAAGATGGTCAACCGCCACTACTACTTCCCTACCTTGAGGTCCTAGATCTATATTCGTTAACGAAGATGAGTCATGTGTGGAAGTGCAACTGGAATAAATTCTTCATTCTTCATCATCCACCTTTGCAACTCCCATTCCAGAACCTCACAAAAATATCGTTGCGTTACTGTCACAAGATGAAGTACTTGTTTTCACCTTTAATGGCAAAATATTTATCCAACTTAAAGAAAGTTTACATTGGTTTTTCTGATGGTATTGAAGAAGTTATTTCAAACAAAGATGATAAAAATGAAGAAAATAGTACATCTACATCATCCCATCAAAACACCACTTTCTTTCCTCATTTGGACTCTTTCAAGCTTAGTCATCTGTCACGTTTAAAGAGAGTTGATGGTGTGATCAAACAAGGAGCGAGAGCATTTCTTCCGATCTTACTATTGCCACTCATGGTCGATCCCAGGTATGATATTATGATCATTTAATATTGTCTTCCATAACCATATAACTTTAATACTTTGGTCTTGAACAAAAAATCAAAAGTGTCGTTGATTTGTGAAGTAGGACTTGAATACGTTTAAAACATGTTGTTAAGAATTAATGTTTTATAAAATAAAAGGGGGTACAACAATAAATATGATTTCTCACATAAAATGGAAAGAAATTAGCTTAACGATTTTTTGAGGTTTGTAAAAAGATCATAAAATAAGAAAGAGTTTGTGATTGATTGCAGAGTGGTCAAGTAATTGGTGCTTGTTGGTCATTGTGCCAATACCCAGAAGCATAGGAATAGATGATTGTTATACATTGTCAAGTTTAGTTCCATGGTACTCAGTAGGACAAATGAAAAAACTTGAAACGTTGTTTATAGATAGTTGCGAAAGGATGAAGGAGATATTTGAAAGTGAACCGAGTACCAATAAATTTGGTGAAGTAAGTTCACATATTGGTCCAACAATAAAAACCGGTCCTACTTTGGTTGTTCCTCAACTTTCCAACTTAAAAAGATTGTGTATCAACAACTGTGGCCGTGTGTCACATGTATTCACATTCTCCACTCTTGAAAG
>WOUH02000012.1:4261565-4273202 GCA_009936405.2 Stevia rebaudiana
GGTTTTTGGGGGCTAGAAAGGGTTCGACGAGACGGTTCTAACGCCGCTAAAATGAGCTCAATCGTGGTCCGTTTGATATCCTCCCTACACCTACTTACTATAAGACCCTCCGTAGGATAACCTCACCCCCCTGATTTATGAATTATTGCTGAAAACAATCCTCAAGCAACCAGTATTCTTTGGTCGTTTAATAGTTTACAAGATTGATATTTGTTGGGGCGGTTAAAAACATATAGGAAAAACCGTGTAATCGTAGGAGGTGATTTCGTCCTTTAGATCGTTTTAACGAAAGACCCAGATTAATGCGGTGGCAAATCTGTAATTAACGTTCGATAAATAAACCTACATAACGCACGAGGTATCGTAAAAGGGCAGAAGTGTCATTAACGTAATTCCGGACCACGTGAATAATCACGGACCACGGCCAAAATACACACATAACGTACCACAAATCATGGACCACGACCAGAAAACATAAAATACGAACCAGGTGTATAATCACGAACCATGTGTATAATCGCATACCACGACCAAAATACACACATAAATTACGGACCAATGGTATAATCACGTACTACAAAATCACGGACCACGTACATAATTACGGACTACGTAAAAAAATTTGAAAAAACCATATCAATATTATACTTGAATTAAAGATAATGAAATTATCTATTTAATGGTGTAATTTAAAAATAAAAATATTGAAGCATAAAAAAGTTATTCAATTTAAAAAAAAGTTAAAGTTTGTTTAATTACGAAATTTTTTAAACAAATGTGTTTTACGTCTATATTCTTTTTTTCTTTGTACACGTGTAATATTCTGATTGTATCCTACGTTATGTACCAAAAATAAGTGATGTATTGGATCCGTCTCCGATATTTGCAATACTATATTTGTAATAATTAGGACATGTGGACTAACGAACGTTAATTTCGTCCGTTAACTAAAGGTAAAGATAGTTAACTACCATTTAGACCAATCCTTTGGAGACGTTTGGTCTTTTATCTATGATGGAAATTTCATATTCTAACTTTTACACTTATTCTCTTCGTTAAAAAGAACTTTGCAATTACACAATGCCTTATTCTAGAGGAAGCCTAAATCTATATTTCTCGTTTATAAATATCTTAGGTACAACGAGTGGTACCCTATGAAATTAAAATACCCTCTCAAATTATCCAATCAAATTATGTCACATCAGGTGCTTCAACTACCCTCCCAAGTACCATAAAGTAGTTGTAATGGTACCCTCCCAAACAAAACTACACTCCCACTTTTGTTTTTGTTTTAAAAAATTACAAATGAATAAAAATAATAAATTGTAAACATTAAAAACAATAATTCATTAATACAAATTGCAAAAAATAATAAAAATACTTAATTGTAAACATTAAAATTTTAAAAATCGTATGGCCAACATCATTCCGGTTAGATGATCATGCGAGTCCGATATCCTCGTCTTTCTTATTCCTTGTTTCGATCAAACGTTGCTTGATCTTGAACGGGATACACGAATTGACCGGGTGCAATTTGTGTAGGCATGATAGGAATTTGCCCATAATATGGGTATGGAGAATACGGTTGAGGGCTATACGATCGTTGGTTTGACGGGTTAGGGGTCGACGGATACGATTGTTGGCTTGACGGGTTAGGGGTCCACGGATTTTTGTTTGACCCGCCTCTAGGTTTGGAAACCTTTTTGCCTTTTGAGTTTGAATATTTTTTGGAATCCATATGGTAATAAATTGAGAGAAATTAGATAAAAGAATGAAAGAAATGTGTGTTTTTTTATAAGAGTTGGAGAGTATTATATAGTGGTTAAAAGTTTTTTTTTATTCTCCCCAACGCGATTTACCCAACGGTAAAAAAAAGGTCCAAAATTCGAACCCGCCTCGGGAAAAAATAGCCGCAAAACGAAGCCGATGATGATGCCGATGCACCGGCGGCGGTGTTGCCGCTCGGTTAAAGAACCCGATGGGGTTGCCGAAGCCCCACTCTGTGTACCCTTAGCAATTACACGTTCTAACCGAGCCTCAGTAAGTTAAAAAAACATTTTAAAAACAATACAAATTTTAATCAAATAATTCATCTACATTATCCCAATATCTATTGACCGTCCGACGGATACACTATATGTGTAGGAAGCTATGAGTGGGGGGTTCTTATGTTGGAATATAAATATATGGTTATCTTGTGTAAATAACTAATTTGAGCATTAAAAGGTGTTCTCAGGCTGTGCTCTTTTGTCACCCTCTAACGGGTTTATTTGTGTGTTGCAACTTAAATCCAAACTTGAAATGCATAGTATATGCTGGTGAAACTCAACCCTACATCAAAGTCTGACACAGATATGTAGTCATATAATAATATTTTATAAAAATGGTTACAGTTGTGATCTAAAATGATAGAAAATACAGAGATTCCATTAATGTAGCTAGCATGTTATTGGTTCTTTAATTCATGTTACATATGTAAACTAGAAAATGTTACATATAACTACCAAATCTTACATAAAAACAATGAAGTAATATTAAACATTGCTACTACAAGCATTCCATCAATTCCCAAATCACGCAGTATTCACCGAAACTAAACTAGCCCACTAAGTCGTCGCTGATCTGCTTGTGATGTTGCTAGTCATCCCGCCGTCGATCTACAAAGTTGAAGCTCGTGTTAGAAGCACGTCGTAGGTCAAAATAGAGGAGAAAAGGGGATTTGATCACAACTCGTGTAGGGGCTAGAGGAAATGGATGGTCAACGTTGCTACTCAGAGATGTCATTAGAGGGAGCCAACTCTCCTCCAACGTCTACTCTCTCTCCTCTCTCTCTCATTCATCTCTTTCTTTGTGTAGTTTAGGGTGAAGAATGAGATTAAAAGCATAGTACAAAGAAGTAATTGGCGTAAATACCCTTGGGGAAGCAACATTTTGCAGATTGTGAACCAAGTATATGTTTTTTTTTAGTTCTTTCAATACTTCCCCTAAATGTATATAAACAAAATAAAAAACAAGTAACGTTTTGGTATGAATTTGCACCTTTAATGACTTATATAAATAAAATAGGAAAAATGTCATAGAAATGTAAACAGCTTTCAACTTTGTTCTAATTAAAAAAGTAAATAAGATTTTAAATATAAAAAAAAATTAAAAAGGTAAATGTCCAGTTGGACTAGTTCAGTTCACTAGTTTAAATAAACATGGTCTAAGAAGAGGCATGATCACACCAGCTAGGTACCTAGTTTCTAGTCTGACCGGTCGATTCGGTCCTTCATGAAAACCTTGGTCATAACATGACTAGCATTCATTTTAGATGTGTGTAATATTCCTCCTAATATTACAAATTAGATATTTCAATTCTTTAAAAGAGATTTAAACTTAACATACCCCGTATTGTCACATGATTTGATATTTTACGTTCACTTTCTTGTCAATTTGATCTTGAGAAGAAGATATTTAAAAATAAACATGGCAAAACATTAAACATAAACTCATATAGTCATATGAGATATCTCATGTTTCTTTTTATGATTCAACGAATGGAATGATAACAAGAATACACAAAACTTGTCTTCTACATTACGTTAGGAGACTTATCATAAAAGATATGAATAACTAGACGGTAGATTATGCGTCTTTTGTCATGATCTAACGGTTGTTCGTGTAGAATACCTCCGCATCAATGGTGGAAATAAAGACTCACGTGTGTGCAAAACAAGTTACATAGAGATGCTATTCCTGTACAATGTGTGACACAATCCAGTATATCTGATATAACACAAGAAAAAGATGGTATTAGATTTTGAAGGTAAAAAACAAACAATTCAAATAATGTTTTTGGAAAAAACTTATTAGGCTTAAATCACTAACACAAAGTTTGTACTGGGTTTAAACAACCCTAACATTATAAAGATGTATTCAAAATCAGCAAACAAAAAAAGAATATTTTTTTTAAACTGATGTAAAATATCATTTTAAATAAAACTGGGTTTTATAAGCCCAACTACAAACTCACAAATTTGATCAATATCATTTTTATTATTTTTTTACACCTTTTTTTTTAAATAGTTTTTCTCTAAAAATTAATAATATTTGATATAGAATATAAATCTAGATATTAGGTTCAATTCATTTTCCATCTACATTTGAATATAAATTTTATTGAAAACAGAGTTATATCTAACATAAAGCATATTTTGGTACAAAACCAAAAATACTTTATGTTTGATACAACTCAGTTTCCAACAAAATTAAATATCAAAATGCAGACAAGAAAACTCTTAAAACTGTATATTTAATTAATAATAAATATTACAAATTATGAGAGAATCTAAAATACATCCTAAATGAGAAAACCAAAATAATAAATAAAAACACTATATTTAAAATTTATGAGTTTGAGCCCGAGGGCTATAAACCCGACTTACTTTAGCTTTAATAAACAAAAATATTTTACATTACTTTAAAAAAAATTCAACAAAATACTTACAATGTTATTATGAGGAGATTTCCAATAAAATCCTTGAACTGCAATCACAATTAAATTTGATGTAACGAGAATAAAAATACTTAAAGAATGTTTCCCCATCCATTCTAATCCAAATGCCACACGTCTCCATCCGTAAACATCAACCTGAAATTATAAGAAATAATAAAATATGTAAATCTTTCTAGCAGACAAAAATAAATGTTAAAATAACCAAAATAATAATTTTCAGATGCACTAGATGGTCAATTAATTTGGTAAATTTCATCTCATTTTTTTTTCATTTTGTGGGTCTGTTTTTATATAAATAGATATATGGCACTTACTAGTAGATATAATGCACAAAATATGATTCCTGCTGCTGCTGATGTCACCAGCATGTAACTGATAGTGTACAAAGATTTATTCAATGGGATACCTGTGAAAAAGCAAACAGATGATAACAATCATACAACTAATAATTAATAATTCATTAATTCCTCATTCACCAGATTGTTTCTAAATAGTATAAAGTTCAAGAGAAAATTAAATCAAAAAATTTGGAGGATATGATATTTATGCAGATCTTTGTAAGCAATAGACATCAATTATTTCCTTCACGCGAGCTTTTCGCCTTTTTGAAATTATGATATTAAAAAATATATACCGATGAGAGTAAGTACGGATCCAATAACCAGAAACAAAATTGACATCAAAGACCAGTTGCAAAGTCGGTCTTTATGGCCCTGCAAAAAACATGTTATAAACTTTCATCATATTTTATAAATCTCCAATTTTTAAGGATGAATAGAATATTAAGATTTAAGAGGCTGAAAATAGCAGAAAATGGAGTTTTAAATCTTCAAATATTACTCCATGAGATACTGAATTACAACACCCCCATTCTGCCGGTTTAATTGTATTATTTTTCTATTTATTATAATAATTAATGAATTATGCTTTCAGAAAATATATTAATCTAGAGGAAATGAGATTCACCTGTAATTCGGTCAAAATGTGACCATATTGAAGTCCAATTATGCACGCTACTGAAGCTGTTAAAGAACTGCATATACGCATATTCGCATTACAATATTTAAATAAAAGTGTAAATACGAAAGTTCCAGATAATATCTATTTGGTCCAAAGTATTATTTTCATGATTAATAAGTGCAAATAGATATTTTATGCATAAACTAGTAAGCTTTATTTATCCTTTGATCACAAATGTCAGCGTTGTGTTTACTTAAAACATGATTATAATTTATTTCACCACAGTTTTATTATTTATTTATTTATTTATTTATTTTATATTTATGATTACCTTAAAATGCCTTCGGGTTCAAACGGGGCATAACACCAAGAAGGTGAAGATACTGAAAGTTGACCACCTCTCGATATCTTACATTCCTGCACACGTATTATAATATTATATATATACAATACATAAATCAAGAACCAAAACCCTTGAAGTAGAATAAAATATTAAAATAATAAATACCTTCAGGTTTCTGTAAACCGGCTTTTGATATAAATGATCAATACCAAGAACCAACCGGTCTATCATTCCAGCAGCATTGCATGCGGGCCCCAGATCACCTCTAACATTACATGTTACCTATACTCAACAACATCATATGCAAATATTAATCAGTTTTGTTTTTAAAACAATAATTGTAAAACAAGAAAATGGTTAAGAGAGTGTTCTTACAGTATGAATAATGGTTCCATTTTTTGAAATTAAAGAAGAAAATGAATATGAATTGTTAAATTGCCAATCTGCAACGTATAATCCATATGTCAATCCGATGTAGATGACACACAAGATAAATACAGCACACCTACAACACAAACACCACACAATTACACACACATAAAGTCAAAATTACCTCATTAAATGGAGTACTTGAGTAAAATTAGTGGTGACAACTTTTGACACAAAGATAATCAGATTTGGAATTGTCAATTTTAACGCGAATAAACACGTCATGTTATGGTTGACATATTCAACCCGTTTGATTAATTAGGTCGTGTTCAGATTGACCTGTTTAACCCGTTGAGTTAAACAAGTCGATCCATCAACCCATTTAAAATTGGAACAGATTTTTTTTATAAGGTTAAAGCACCAACTAGTACATGTTTAACGCATTTATTACAACCCGTTTACCCATTTACAACTTAATTACAACCAGTTTCACTTGTTTAAGATAAATAAGTGAACAATTATATCATATATTACTTATTTATCAATTCAAAACGCCAACTAGACTCCAGTGACACCACCTGATAAAACTATGCTTCTAGATGAATGTCTATAAACATACATACATACAGTGAACAATTATATCATATATTTATATTACTTGATGTATTATTGTATTCTCACCAGTGCCAAATATAATTCCTTAAAAACGAATCTTTTCTCCAGGTTTGACGAGGAATCCATATTTCACAAACTGCTGCAACGAAGTATCCAATTGCTATCCTCTTGAAATTATCACAATAATTGAAAATAATCAGAACAAAGAAACAAAGGTTGCAGTTACTGTGTGATATAGATAGTAAATTAGTTTAACAAGTGACAGATTAATAGATGATAAGTTATTGACACTTATTGTTGCATGTTAAAGCATTAATTGGTCCAAATAAACAACACCTGTAGGATTCCAAACAGACGTATTGTTTCAACATCAACTCCATATGTTAATGAAGTAATTCCATGTAGGTAACCACCTGAACAGAAATACGGGTATTTTAAAAATTATGATATAATTTGTGATCAATGGTAATAATATTAATAAGTTTACCTTGAAGAAAAACACCAAGAAGAAAAAGTTTCAATGCTCTTACAATTGCTTTCCATGTAGCTTCATATTGGTTTTGAACTTTCTGATGTTATGGAAAAAACCAACAGGGGTTCAGTTTCAAGTTATCAGTTACTAATGCGATAAAAACACGCGCTACATATTCTTTATTGATAATAAAATTAAATTATATGAAGATTTTGTTGATTTGTTACCTTGTATACAATTGCAAGAGAAACTCCAGCTGCAAAAAGAAACATCGGCATGACAATGTCTGCTAAATGTAAACCATTCCATGGAGCATGAGAAATAATTGGTAAACTAGAGCCAGCATAATCCACAAGCACCATAAGCTGAAAATAATAATAATAATTCTTAAAATCTAAGAGTCTACCATAAATCACTTGAATGTTTACTTTTAAAAACATTTGTCTATAGAAAGTTTTTTTTTTTCTTTTGGTGATCCTGTTACACGCTTACCGGTATAAATGCATTGATTATATAATGGCCATTACAAAATGCAGCAAAAAGAGTTCATTCTTTGTAAATTGGTATCTTATACAAAAATACATAAAAAAACATCAACTGAGTTGAGCTTTATGTGACTATATCCATTATCCAACCACACACGAAATTAAATATACATGCAACTTTACTAAATCAAAACGCCGGTTCGACTCTGAAGTCAAACAGCTGACAATAAAACATGAATCTATCAAGTGAAGCGATTAGTAAATCGAATTACGTCTAATCGAGCATCGTCACTAACTAATCCGTGCACTGAAGTTCGAAAATCGAGACTCAAATGAAGCAAAATTAAGATAATGAAACAGATTTTTAAATGAAAGGCTTACGAAGATAGATAGACCGCGAAAAACATCAAGTGAAGCGATTCTACGAGTACTGTTCTTCTCTGTATCGATCTGCTGCTGCTGCTGCTGCTGCTGTAATTCTTCATCGTCTTCTTCGTGATTGTTCAGCAATGGCAGAACTTCTGCCATTTTGCGTCTGAAATTTAGGGAAGATTTTGAACAAACGGATGACATTTGATACACTGCAAGAGTCCAAAAGATGAACAGGCGATCTGTTGGAAGTTGTTTGCCGAATTATTTGGTATGACAAAAATTAAAATAAATTGGTGATCGATGATATGCAAATATAAATGGAGGGTTATTATTATTATGATCTATAAAGAATTAAAGATTGTGTTGTTGCTGGACCAACTATATCGCATTCAGTGGGCCCACGCGTACCGAAAGATAAACCGCATAAATTGGAATGCGTCGATTTTACTTTTTATCGGTATCGAATCAATTCGGTGAATCGGTTCAAAAACTTTAACTGAACCGGATATTGTAAGCATCCAAGTATCCAACTAAGGCCTTCTTCATGTGACAATGTGAGATTGAGGAAGGATGATGGAACCATGGTCTAATAAGTTGAGTGATTAGATGTTATTGTCGAATAATGATAACTTTTTTTTAACAACAGAATTAGTCTTAGCGGCATGTCTCTCCATAGCTCACTACCCGAAATGAATATATGCGTTGCGAATATATACTGCTACCAACACGTAAGCGAACACGCGGGTGTTGGCGAGATTCAATTCGATGTTGTTTAGGAGGAAACTGTTGAGCAGTAAAACTCTTTGACCGGACTCAGTCGGTTTCCAACCCATGACCTCCACCTTAGTGGAAATCATTGCATACGATTGAGTTAGAGGCTCACAAGTTGGAATAAAGATAGCTTGGTGATTCTATAACATTTGGTACATCTAAAAACAGTGAACTCACTAAAAAAAATTACTTAGTCCACCACTAGAACCAAGTATGGGATGGAAATTATCAATATCTGGCCTAAACTCGTCCATTCTCATTCATACTGAGACCATGTGTAACGGTCACATGAAAGGGCTTGACCATATTGCAATACGTAAGTGTGGTGAATGCGAGTAATAAGGTGTTTAATGAAGCTTAACCTCCAAGTGAGTATGTGATAAAGAGGAATCATTATGAAAATTTTTATTATTGGTTGAAAATAAAATATAAAATATAAAAAATAAACTGTCTTAAAGTTCACCACCTTAAATTAATCACTTGATGGTCAAGTCCCTTTGTGTAATCGTGGAAGGGGCATGATGGTGATGTGACCAATGTCACCTAGAATAGTCACTTAGTGATTAAACTGTTAGACATAATCTGAATCCAGAGTAAAAGAGTCGCGACGCAACCATTTGGACATGGTCATTTGAGGACAAAAAATTTGACGGAAATTAAGATATACAAAAGCTTCGGTTTGATGATCATAGATGAATGATCATTGAACCTTACACGTAACTGAGTTATCATAATTCACCGTAGAGTTCAAGGGACGTTTTATATATTTAACACCTTATTTAATGTAAATTAAAGTCTAAATTCTAAAATCAATTCAAAAGTACCTTTTACAACTTGTAAAATATTATATTTATCCAAGAGCATCCATAAATCGTTCTATTCGCATCCTCCAAAAGTACTAACGACCCATTATCTATACTTATCCCTATCTATGTTCACAGCCCATTCTTTATAGTAATCCCCCATCTCTATATTTTAGGTATTTTATTTTGAAACACCTCTCCATCATAATCTATATCTTTCTTTTTAAATTTAAAGATATTTGATAAAGATTCGTTTAAGAGCATTTACGTACTATTTTCTAAGCTAAACTTTCTTTAAAATTTAGAAATATGGAGTAAAATAGCATCTACATCCTATTCTTTATAACTCCATTCCTAAAATTTAGAAGTTTTTTATAGAAATCATACAAATATAGAAAATCTCTATTATTTTTTTATGTGTATACGAGAGAGAAAAGAAGAAAAATAAAATAAAATTTATGAGTGATATGAGGATTGATATAAAGAATAAGATGTGAAGGGTTAAATAAATTATGTTAATAAATTTGAAAAAATGTGGTAAATTGTTAAATTATAGAGAAGAATGAGAGTATAGCGAATATAATTCATGATCTATATTAGTTCTTCCGGATGTATAAAAGAGAAAACAATAATAAATGAGTGTTTGTAAATGAAATAGGGATACAAACCGAGAATAGGATATGCGAGCATTCACATCCCATTCTTTCAACTATAATTTTCTCTAAAATTTAGAAAATTCTGAGTAAAATAATAGCCATGTCCCATTCTCTATAACAATCTCAAGTTCTAAAATTTAGAGTTTATGGATAGAGATTTTCTAAATACAATGAATCTCTATATTTTTTTATGTGTGTATAAGAGAGAATTTAATAATAAATAAATGTTTATGAGTGAAACTGAGAATCAGATAGAGAATGAGATGTGAAGGGCAAACCAAATATGTATATAGATTTGGAAAAAGATTGGCCAAATTATAAAGATTGAGATGAAAAATAAAAGGTGAATGCCCTCATATGCTAAAAAATTTGAATATGAATTCAGAAAGGAAAAATATAATATTTATTAAATTATAAAGACATAGATGGGGGAATGCTCTTAAAATACATCTCCATTCAAACTCATCTTTATCTCTGTTTCCAAACTAAAGTGATTATTTATAGTAGATTTCTAAATACATTCAATACTATTCACAATTTTTTTTAATTTATTTATAAGTTTACAAGTGAGAAAAATAATAATAATAAAATAAATATTTATGAATAAAATAGAGATATAAATAGAAATTGACATGTAATTTTATAACAAATTTAAATATAAATTTTGGGGAAAAATAATGTTCAATTAAATTAAAGATGAAAACAGAGATTGACAAAAATCGAGATTTGAATGTAACAAAAAAATCACATATATTTATCTTAAAAAAACTCTCGCCTCTATTTTCTAATTTATATTTTAATTTTGATTAAACTCATTCGTCTCATTCTCAATCTCTTTTATTTAATTGCAATACAATGACATTAAAAATGTAGAAAACGATATAGAGTATTTTTTTTTTATTAGGAGTTAAAGATTAAAGATATAATATTCATTTCATCAATATTTAATATATATTAAATATATAGGATTAGTGTCAACTAACTAGGTTAGAGAGGAGAGAGAGGAGTGAGGTGTTAATGGTCAACATGCCAATGGGAGCGAGGGGTTGTTGCTACCTGCTACAAGCGTTATGGTTAGTCACCAGAACATAGCAAGATACAAACTTCTGATTCTTAGGGTTGTTTGGCAAACTTCTACTAGTAAGTGTTGAATTAGTGAATGTTGTTTGTTTTTGTTGGGGTATATACGATCACACACACTAAACACGCGCACCCAAAAGCAGTAAACAACACAGGGTTTAACGTGGTTCGGTCTAAACTGACCTACGTCCACGGGGGTAACTAGGATATTAT
>WOUH02000012.1:4273302-4290657 GCA_009936405.2 Stevia rebaudiana
TTTTTGGGAGCGGGGAAGAGTTCGACGAGACGGTTCCAACGTCGCTAAAATGAGTTCAATCGGAGTTCGTTTGAGTCGGTTTATTATTTTTTTTAAATCCCTTTTAGTCATATTAGAATAAGCTTCCTATTTAGAATAACCTTACCCTCCATCACTAAGTACTATTTTACGGTTCTAATGGTTTAGTGTCTAAAATCTGAATGGCCATTCATCTTTGAAATTAAAATTAACAAAGTACACATCTTAAACATTTATAAAGTTGCCATATGTTTCATATGAATATGATGAAAGACGTATATGCAAATGAAGTTCTAGAATAGTGGTCAATACGATGAAAAATGGTACATATGGTATGGCCCCATACCTCAGTTTCATCTTTTAAATAATGCTGTATGTCATCGCTTGATTTACCGGTTATAAAGGGTTCATGTTTTAAAAATGTATTCAGCAAATCGATGTATGAAGAGGAATTTTAGGGAATTTGAGGATTTTAATTAAAATTACGTCATTTATACTGCATTTGCATATAAAGGACAACATAAATACAAAAAATTTGAAAAATTGTTTTGATTATTAAGAGGTAGCATATTAAATAGAAATGTTAGAAAAATAATGATTAATTTAGTAAGTGTCAGGATAAAAAAAAGTAAATAATAAAAAGAGAATAGAAAAACTACAGAAAAGAATTAAAAAAAAATACAAAAAAAATCCATTTTAGAGTCGGGGGTCTCTAACGGAGCAACCTCTCTAACCCATTTGGTTTAGAGGTAAGGTGTGTATTTATCCACCCTTCTTAGACCCTATGATTTTAGTAGGATTTTATTAGGTATGTTTGTTAAGTGTTAGTATAGCAACTAAGACAACAAGGTGTCTGCTTAGCACCACCTAGGGGTGTGCACGTATCCAAAAAAACCGAACAAAAAAAAAAAACCCGAAATATTCAAACCGAAATAACCGTACTCAAACAAAACCGACGGGTTTGGGTTGTGTTTTGGTTTGCCTAATATAAAAACAAAAAAAAAACTAAAAAACCAAATATAAGTTTGGTTTACTTAAATAAGGATATGATAGCTTTTATCTTGATATCACATTGAAGCTTAAGTAAAAGATAGTGGAATACTCTATCTATAAAAGAAAAATGTGTCTTTTGCTTTCATCCCACATTGCTAGATAAAAGAAACATCAAAGTGGTCTCCTTTTATAGATAGGAGAATCTTATTTTTACTCTTCATCAAATAAACTTTTGACCTTTTTTATCTGTCTAAAGGTTTCTTTAGTTGTAAAATCATTTCAAACCCAACCCAAGTACAAAAACCGAAACCCAAACGAAAAATTGAAAACCCAAAACCAAAATAACCAAACACTACTAGAAAAAACACCTTTAATGACAAGCGAACGATGACACACACTCATTTTGTAACATACAAAAACGTGTGTCATGAAAAAAGTGTCATCGTTTTCAAAATATAAAGAATTTATGACACATATTTTCGTGTGTTATTGTTTAAGTGTCTTAAAAAGAAAACCCTTAAGACACCATATAAAATATGGGTGCTTAAAAAATAAAAAAACTATTCCATCAGTTTACATTCGATCTGCTTCCCTCCTCTTTGATCAATCTCAAACCTAATTAGCGCCAACAATCACACTCGAACTTGTAGTCGATCATCATGAAATCAACAATCAAACCGCAAAACCCTAGCATCCGATTTGAACTTGAAGTCGATCGATCTACAACAACAATCAAGTCGCAACGCGCAAACCCCAGGGTCGATTGTAGTGGAGCAGACTAAATTAAGTAGCAACATGCTTAAGAGATTGATAGGTGAGATTATAAAGCTTCAGTTTGATTTTGAATCTGCAATTTGACTTTGATTTTGAATCTTCAATTCCACTACTTGCTCCACTTCAATTTTGAATCTGCAATTTCACTTTGTTTTGTTGTTGCTGTTGTTTGATTTCTAGGGGTTAATCTTCAACGATTGGGCCTTATTGCTTGATATATGAGGCATGTTTGATTCATAACTCATTATTTATTGGTTATAGCTATATTTTTTTCATTTGAATCTGAAATTGCACCTTGCAAGGACCATTCCCTGATCTTAGCATAATACCAAATCTTGCTTATGTGTAGGTAGTGGTGTATATTAAACTATTATTACATTGTTTTAATCTTATGTTGATGCATTTTGTAATAAATTTCTGCAGAGGCTTATCAAGGAATCGGCTTATTGAAATCTTCCTCCCAGCTTTCAGTTCTTCCTAAACTACAACTACTGTGAGGATTCTTCTTTATTTTTGCTAATTTGCTCCTTTTAAATGCAATTTATTTTTTCAAATGATGCATTTTATGTGTTTTAAGCTTAACAAATTTGGTGCTATTATAAATTAGAACATTGATAAGTATAAAAATGCGTGCTTGTTGCTTACATATATCATGGATGAATATGCTTATTTGGATTCTTCTTTCTTTACAGGTTCCTTTTTAATAATCCATTAAATGGTTCAATTTCTTCCAAATATTTGGCAGAATAGAACTTTCATTTCAACTGAACAACTTACCTTGTAAGACTTGAAACATCTCTCTCTCTCTCTATATATATATATGTGCGTGTGTGTAAGTGTGAGCATTCACACCAGATGTGGAAAGATGTGCTGATTGATCAGTTGGTAGGGGTCAAAATGAGCTCAAGTTGCAATAGATAAATTTTCTACAGGTCAAAATGGGTTTACTAGAAGCATTTTTCTGAGTATTATTTGTTAAAATAATTGATAGATTGATTGTGATAAAAAGGACAATATTACTACAAGGCTATTTATTAATCTTTGAATAAAAATTTGTAAATAATGTATTTTTCGATTAACTCTATTAACATATTCTCCTCATCCCATGAAAAACAAAATCCTTGGAGTCATTGTCTAAAATGCCCTCCAATAGTCACAAACATTCAAGTCATTGTGCTACACATATGTTTACAAGTTTTTTAAATCTGAATTCCTACAATGGTATAACTATGCAAAAGAATTCATTATTCACCAAAAAATCAATAGATGAATTGGATCCATTAAAATAATTGTCTTCTGTTTTTGTTTTTATTTGCTAAACTTAAATGAAAGGACTTAATTTGAGGAATGATGGTGTAAATGAAACTCTGTGTCATATTGTAATCCATATTTCATCGTAGTCATGCATAAGAAGATAAAACTTGGATAAGTAAGCTCCTTGACTTATACTTATCAGAATCTTACTTTTTCTTTAATTGGTATACCAAGCATATCAAAAGACCATTGATGTTCAAATTATTTTTTTATTTTAACTGGTATACCAATCATATCAAATTTGTTGTTCAAATTTGATGCAATATGTTAAGAGTTTGATGAAGAATTTTGAAAATTTAGATCTATTTAAACTTTGTAGTTATCCAGCGACTCCATTAATGTTTTAATGCTATTGATTGATGCAAATTATTTGTAGGGTTTAATAAGATTTTTTAATTTCTGCATATTGATAAACATAATATGCTTATTGTTCTTCATAGTTTAATTATACTCTTATGTAGATTTTGTTGTTTTAGTTTTATTTCTTTAAAGTGATAGCAAAGATCCAATGATGATTGATTTACATCTTACTAAAAGTATGTAACTGGAGTTGGTTTTGTGCGACAATTTTCTACTGAAACGGGTCGGTGACACAAATACTAGTTACTTAGAAAATGTACACTTAAACATACTTTTCTTGTGAATTTACATTATAGTTGTAATCGGAATTTTTAATTTTGTAGTTTCTATGTCAGCCGGGTACTAATGAATGCGGCTACTATGTGATGAAGTTCATGAAAAAGATAGTCGAAGAATGAGTTAAAGTACTCATCAATGGCAATGTAAGTACTATAATTCTTGTTGTTTTATTTATATGATACTTTGGTACTACAAATAGGTTAATGAATGTATTTTTTTATAATATTTTCTTTATAACTTTTTCTCAGGTTGGCAAAGGCAAAGATGAATGCACGGCTGCCGATATTGATGGAGTTCGTGAAGAATGATCAAGTTTTGGGGCAACTTTTATTTTTACTTGACAAATAATATTTTAGGTGTTCAAGAATATATCGATAAACAAATTTTTTTTTTTGTTAACTTTAACACACTTGTAGTGAATTTGACTTTTGGTTTTTGATTTGCTATACATTATGTTATGTTGGTTATTATGTATCTAAAATAAATTAGAAATTATAGATAAAAAAATATTTTTTTTGTAAACAGCTAAGACCATGACACACGCTAATGAATGTCGTAAATGTGTGTCATAAAAAGATGACACGCAAATGCATGCCATCTTTAATTTATGACACGGGCTACCTTGACACTTTTTTGCTTGTCATGATATCCTTTAATGACACGCGTGTCATAGGCATTACAAAAAAAGGCGAGATGTGGGCTACATTAGATATGGGTTGAAATGGCGAGAGCTGAGATGACGGGAAGAAGCAGACCCATTAAAGGTCATTTTGTAGTAGTGGAACCAACGGGTTTAAAAGTACAAAAACCGAAATTTCGGGTTTGGGTTTGGGTTTAGCCAAAAACCGACACAAACCGACCCATACACACCCCTAGCACCACCTATCTCGTGTACTCATATAAAAAGTTTGTGATAGCCCGATATATCTTCTGGGCTAGAGCTATTGGTGTTTTAGTTGCAGAGAAAAGAAGCAATATTTGAGATAATTTAAAAAAATAAAATAGTTTATTATACAAGGTACGAAAGAGATCTTGTCTCCGTTTTTTATTTGTATTTGTAATAAAATAAAATATTGTTTTGGTGTGCTTCCATTGTCATCGTCACAAATTTTGAAACTAAAGATTTTACACTGACGTTCTGATTACACTGACGTGTACAACTTATTTTTAATATGGTTTTGAAGACGCAATTATCATTTACGTCGTTTTTGTTTTACTGCTCATTTGTATGCATTGCATAGTTTGTAAAGGACATTTCTTTCTTGAGAGTTTTTTGTGAAGTTAAATTTATGTGCAATTGATACATATTAGTTCCAATCAGGAAAAAAATTATAAGAAATCAAATCATTTGTTATGATAATCTCAAATCATGATGATTATTGCCATAAAAATTATAATTGATGAATGGTGATATTAAAGAGTTTGTATTGTAGTACGGGGTTTTCATAAGCATATTAGTAGATATTTGATTGTCTTTACTCTTGAACTTAAGTTTCTTGCTTTAGCAGATTGCCTTTTTAAATGCCACTTAGATTTAGTAGCAGATAGCATCAAACTGGAAGTGTTTGAAGCCAAAAGAGAAAAATAAATTAATAAAATTTTTGGTTTGTTCTATGTACTCGGATGCTTTTTGACATAAGTTTTGATGGGGGTTTTCATATCTATTTTGTAGGTTTTAAAATAGTAATATTGGATGGTGGCTAACTGATTTTAATGTAATATTACACATGAGTTTGATAAGTAGTAATCTCTTTTTGTCTTTGTTCTTTTGTTCAGCAAGACATTATGCACCTAGTATTGTTTCTTGTTGTCTTGCTGATGTACTAAAATTAGCTTTTTTTCAGGAAGTAAGGTTTGTTCATCTTTGACTTTATTTATTCATTTAAATGATATCATTTAGTTAATAAGTGATTGTTAGATTCTATCCATGAAAGTATTAGATATTCAAATGCTAGATATTAAAGTTTTTTGTCAGTAGAATAATTTTCCTTCTGATCAGATCTGTCGCGACTTGAAAACTTTGTAAATAAAGTTATAAGCATCTTAACACCAAAACTTAGCAACTCCGGTAAAAAAACTCCCGTGTCCGTTACTGCAGATTATAACAACAAAATTCAGAGGGACCTCCAAAATTTATATCACTTTAAGGCCCCAAAAAGATTCAGGCCCTGATAATAAATATTTCATAAAATGTTGTGCCATGTTTTTTTAAATAAACGTATAAGTGTATAACATATATATGGCGTTTCATGATTAAAACTAATGTTTGAAAATAAGTTTTGTGCTTATAAATCCCAACTAGAGAGCTTCTTATGATATGATTTTGCAAGAATTGCAACATTATATCTTTCATAAGAAAACACAATCTACTCTAAAATGGTCTAAGTTTAACCTAAAAATGTACAGATCTCGATCATTTGCTTTGAAAAATACCATGGTAATCTTGCTAATTATGTTTAAAGCTTGCAAGACATGATAAGTCAAACTAATCTTTTAGGAACTTGTTAAGATGGTTCGAATACATGCAATGTGAAGGATAGAGGTTGAAAATATTGCATATGATATTCATGTTGCAAAAGCAAAGAACAAAAAAACAACCTGACCGCCAACCATCGACGATCGGTTTCATTTGTTGCATTTGGTTCAAAGCGTTTAAAAAAATGCAACTACATGATTAAATGATGTATTCCGACACATAAATTGATCAATGATCTTACAAAGACTTATTCATTCAAGATTGATCAATATGATGAAGCCAAGATTAAAGGTGGTACACACCACATTCAACATGAAAATCAAAGGCATCATTAAGGTTTCTCTCATTTGACAAGCTTAAAAAGGTCAAAACCAAAGTCAACATAGGAATAGTGTACACATTTGTGTTAAAATTGTAAAGACATGTTATACATATATAGTTTGTTGAAGTTTTGATCACTACTTTTGTTTAGTGAAGGATTAGTGAAGGATTGTAATGCTAATCACGAAGGTGACCGGTAAAGAAGGTGATCGCTTCCTAAATAGAGTGAGATGTATATAACCTTGTCACCACTTTTCAACAAGTAACTCATGTAACAGTGATCCTACTTTAAACAAATAATAAGTGGACGAAAACAAGATTAAAAATAATACGTTTCATAATTTAGCTTCAGTACACTCATGACTGAACGGAAACAAGAACAAATAATGAATTATTTTATTAATGCTATCTAACATAATCAAACAAGATAATGCACGGATTGATCGGTCCAAACAAGTTGGATCAAAAAGATTATTTTGAAACCAACTTTTGATTACAAGTGATAAGATCGAACCATATTGTTTAATCTCGTTATTCTACACAAAGGCTTGATCTGGTGTGCAGTTCATCTCGATGTCACACGACCACCTGCTATTAAAAAAAAGTAAAAAGAGATTAGAAACAAACATATTAAGCATTCCATTGGTAAGTTAGCTCAGGTTGCAATTTTAATCCGTTTATCATTTAATGGAAAATGGGTCAAATAAAATACTAGCTAAAAGGAAAACAAAACATGTTGAAAATCATCCTAATTCAAATTTATTGAACACAACCTCTTAATCGATATATACACTCATTTAGAAGTGTGACTGTTGCCACTGACCAAAACTAACCCCCTAACTTTGAGACGTTCAAAACTCATCCCTCAACTTTGTAAAATGTCGTTTTGACCCTCTTAAGTTTCTAAAGGTTAAAGTTTATTCCATGTAATATATATAATATGATATTCCTCAATAACTTTCATTGGTCAATTTTTTAAAAAATAATAATAATGATAATGGGTTATTCTGACTGACGTTGACACTGACATGTTGGTACTGTAAAGAATGAGACCGACACAGACTAAAGAGCATTGACACCTCCTCAGACCCAACTGAATACCGATAGCTTCGCTGTAGGTAAGATTTACTAGGTATAATTATAGTTGTCATGATCATAAAAAATAATAATAATTACAAAAACACGCAATAGAGTTTGTTTACCTTTTCTTTTAGTTCCAGAAGAACGATTGACCCCTACTAGACCGTTGTTAGCTCCACATTCAAGAAACTCACCAACCATCGAACCTTGGTTCCCCAAACATCGCATACCCTCAGTCTCACAATCATCCAAATCAAGATCATGGTGCATCGATGCACCCCGTTGCATATTACACGGATTCAACAAAAACCCGTCTACCAAATTTGGATCAACAACACTCTGATAAGCGGGATGTTGTTTCTGATAAGGAAACGACCCGATTTCTCCATCAATTCTACCTCTAATATCCGCAAGCAAACACTTAAGTCTCCCTATTTCGGCTTCTAATCCAACTTGACTTTGAACTCTTTTCATTAGTTGTTGATTCAATGCTCGTAATCTAATCACTTCATCTTCCAATGAAGCAGCTCGTGCTTTCTTCTTCTCACGGTACTTTCTTACTGCTTCACGGTTTCCCGGAGGTTTTTTCTTGCTTGTTTTGTTTAAGGATTCGGTGCTAGGGGTATGATCGTCATTACTTGTAGCCGGTAGGATTTTGGTATGCACGTGGTAGCATGTGTGGGTGTGTGATGAATCGGGTCCGGGTGGGTTGCATTTGTGAGTGTGAGTACACGCGTGTGTGTCGTTGAAGATTTCATCGAAGAAGTTGTTCATTGAATCACTGGTCGGGATTTCATCGACATTTGATCCTAAAAACATTTCATGGTTAGAGAAATCAAGTTCTCCATCATCCATCACCATTAATGAATTGGTAAACTTAGCTGCTAGAATCTGTTCAATTCAACATTTCAATGCAGAAAACATTCTAGATGTTTGGAATTTGGATCAATCAACTTCACTTCTTCAGTTCTTCCTGTTTTGAAACCCTAGAAATACATGTAAGTAATGATCAAGAAAAAGAATCTAATTAGGGGAAATTAAGCTTTTAAATTAACATAATTAGACTCGTTAGGGGAAATGTAAACCAAAACTTGAACTTTAAGCCCTATAATGATGAATTAATAAAGATTAAATCAACAGAAAACACCAATTTGGGGGAAACAGAGCTATAAACCCTAGCGAGACAGATCAAAATGAGCTTTAAATTCAAGAAAAAAGAAAGCAATTCACGGCCCACTCAAATCGAATAAACATGCTTTAAGTCCTTGAAAGACAAAATATGAAGAACAATTAAAATACAAAAGCTAATTTGGTGCAAATTGAGCTCTGGAACAAAACAATCATAATACAAGTTAACTAATCGTCAAACAGTAATCCAAAAAAGGCTGAAATATCAACAGAAGATCTCGAAATAGCCATATATATCCGTTTGAAACAGAGTTCAACTGGAATCCGTTAATAGATTAAGCCAATTAGCAAAAATGGAGCAATCGAAAGAAGAAATTTACCAGCGAAGACGAGAGAACTGTTGTTTTGAACAGTAGAAAGCATGAACTGAAGGTGTCGGTGGTAATCTGAGCAGATGAATACTGGTAAAAGGGGTTTATATAACGATTGATAGAAGTGAATGGTTGAAGATGATGGACCACTGGTGACAGAATTACATATTCACAAAGAGGTGTCTTCTTTGTTAATAGAACAATACAAAACTTTAACAACTATAGAGACTTTTTTTATTGTTATTTTGTTAGGAGATGAGGCGGTGTATACATGTATGGTGTAAGTTCAGGGGAATGTTTAATGGACACCATGTTCTACCTAAATGATTAAAATAGTAAGGCTATGTACTTTTAGCATCTATAAAGATTCTTCAAATTTGGCCGACTTGTAACAATTAGTATATGTATAAAATAGATATGAGGTTGTTTTTATACTATGCGGTATGTCTGGGTGAGTTGGAGTTTAAGTGGACATGTCACGTAGGATAGAAAGTGGGTAAAGTGGGTGAGTGGAATGGTGGAAACGCATGGGGTGAGTGGGTAAAAAGTAAGGTGTTGATGTGGTGTTTTGTGATTGGTATAAGGGTAATGTAGGACTTTGCGATTGCTAGAAAACAAACGGTCAAAGCCCCCACGCTCGTGCCTCCACTCACGTGAAACCCAGCCACGCCCCACTCACAGACACTCGGGGCCGTGTTTGGGCGTGATAAGGGTTTGAGTGACTCACTCACGCCCCACCCATGGGACACAGCCCATAGTCTTATGGTTTGGTGTTCTTAAGCATTCACTAACTTGCTAGAGTGGTTGATGACAATTATTTAAGAAAGAACTTCTAATCGAAGGAGTGGGCACTTGTATAACTTTTGGGTATTTGCGCCTTTGCGGGTACCACTGGAACACCATCGCTACCACTTCTTTCGGGTATTGAAAAGAGTGGCATCAACACTTAGGGAGGAGGAGGCTCCTGTGAGTTATGGGTGGCGAGGAGGTTAGGTGCACCGCCGCTACCCCCGGAGTAGCCCACGCGAGTAGGTTATAGATGTACTAAGCATTTAATCATCGTCTTTCAAGTATCACCGTAGAAAACAAAGAAAATCTAACAATAATCAGTTAAAAACAATGAAAAACGGTGAAAAACTGCGAAAATCCGACTTGTCCGAGTTTGACCGAGTAGCCCGAGTCCAAGGACGTGTTGACCGGTTTCAAGGCCGAGTAGCCCGAGCTGGTTGAGGTTAACCGAGTTGGACCTTGTCCGAATAGTTTGGCCGAGTTGGAGAAAAGCGCAAAGGTCCAAGGCCGAGGACCGATTACTCGTCGAGTACTCGACCGAGTAGGTCGACTTTTACAACACTGGTTCCCGCTCACCATCAAAATATCTTAATACCAAAGTAAATCTTCTATTAATATTATATGTCTATGAGAAACCTACATATTTGTTTTTTTTTTTCTTTTGTATAGGTGAAATCTTTGTAAGAGATCTTTTATTCTTGTATTGCTTGCACTCAAACATGCTTCATTATAGAGTTATTTTTTACCACTTCAGACTCATTTATTAGCAATATTGTTGTCACTCAAACACGCTTAGCTACAGAATTTTGCTCTCGTTCGTCATCGAGTACGTCTCATTTATCAGCAATGTTATCCGTCACTCAAAAACGTTTCACTGTGGATCTCTCATGTCTCAGCTAGTGTTATGATTTCGCTCCTATATATCTCTTTGCCTTTCACGTTTCGATTAGTTAATAGACATATATGTATATATAAATAAATTTTTGTAAAGAAAATATGATTAGTTATATATAAGTTTGTAAAAAAGGTTAACACAGTCAAAGTTCATAATTTTTATTTTTTAACGTCACTCATTTCAATTACCTCAACTGTTAACATACTCTTATATTATTTTCTGTTCTTTAAATTATCTACTACATACTTCTATTTCTTTCAATTTAATTATTATTTATCTTGAACATCATATTGCATAAATATAGCAAACAAACATACTAAATAAATGGAACGAAAATCTCAAACCTCGTCCACTAACTCAAGAATCGAACCTATCGAACACCGCTACATCCTCTTAAGCCTTGTAATAACCGCAATTTTCTCTCTTATACCAAATATCTTACAAAAAAAAACGAACTATTCAATTTACACGTTTTCTACCTTATTCTTATGGACACCATCTCCCAATTATATATTCTCCTTCTTAAAAACCCCAAGCCGATGATAATCATCATTAACAACGGCAGATTTATCTAAATATGAATTCGAGAAGCCGTTTGGCATTCGTGCTCCTGTTCATCGCCATCACATTGATATCCGTATCTTCTAATATAGACGACAACGAATACACTCCCGGACCTGTGACATACAATGCCAGGTCGGTTATCGTTGGTGGGAACCCGATACTTATATTTTCGGGTTCCATTCATTATCCCCGAAGCACTCCCGAGGTACAACTTGATTGAAATTTTACATGTTCGTGTATTATTACTTAATTTTATTTATTAATTAATAGACGTTTTGTTTGTGTTTTTGAATTAGATGTGGCCAGATATCATAAGATTGGCAAAAGAAGGAGGATTAAATAGCATTGCAACTTATGTTTTTTGGAATGCCCATGAGCCTCATCAAGGCCAGGTTATTTTAAATGATTTACTTGTTATTTTTATTGGAATCTAATTTTAAAAACTGAAAATTTGTTTTATTTCTTGTTGCTAGTTTAATTTTACAGGAAATTATGATTTAGTGAAATTCATCAAATTGATTGCTGCAAATAATATGTATGTAGTCCTACGACTTGGACCCTTTATTCAGGCAGAATGGAATCTTGGGTAAAGTTGTATTTTAAATTTAATTAATTTTGTTGAATTTTAATCTCATATAAAAACATGTATTTGATTTGTCATATGTTTTTTGGAACTTTTATGTGTAGAGGACTGCCCTTCTGGTTAAGAGAGGTGCCCGACATCGTATTTCGCACCTATAACGAACCATACATGGTTCGTAATCGTTCTAAAATGGGTTTCATAGCATGTACGAGTAGTGTCATGATCTTAGCATGATTTATATAACTAAATGTTTTTATTTCTTAGAGGCATATGAAACGATACATTGAATATATTGTAAATATGATGAAAGCGGAGAAGTTGTTTGCGCCTCAAGGAGGTCCTATCATCCTCGCCCAGGTAACCCTAGCTTGTTCATGACATCTAATTTTTTGCAGAACGATTCTAATTTGACGCATAATAAAAGTCTGGTTAGTTCTGGTTTTCAGGTCGAAAACGAGTATAATCATGTCCAAGAATCATACAAAGAGAAGGGCACTCAATATGTCAAGTGGGCAGCTGATATGTCGACAGCGTTGTATTCTGGTATCCCGTGGATAATGTGTAAGCAAAAGGACGCTCCTTCAAATGTTGTAAGTTATTAAGTTGATTTAAGAATGTAGATCAAGTAAAAGTTAGAACATAGTTGAACTTAAACGAAAACCACTAAAATGACCCTTGTAAATTACTTAATTTTACTCAAATACTTAATTGATTAATTATTAACAAATACAACCACTTGATAATCACAAATGGTTACATTTAAGTATGACTCAATCAAAAACCATGACATTGATTTATATATCCCATACGGTTTAACATTTAAATTGGACAAAATTACACAAAACATCCTTTAGGTATATATAGAACTACATGTTTCATCATTTATGTTTAAAAAGTCCTGATTTCATCATTTATCTAAAATAGTTGTTGCAGTTTACATCCTTTAAGCTAACAGATGTTAGTTTTTCTGTTAAATTTTTTAAAAATGACCAAAATGCCCTTGAATCATATTACACTTCAAACCTTATCAAAAAATGACATGTTTCTAGCTAATAAAGCGGAAATATAGTGGTTTGGCATTAAAGATCAACATTTGTGTTTTTTCCGCTTTAATAGCTGAAAATGAGACGAGCGAGCAACCAAATCTGGTGATTACACATTTACACGTAAATCAAAACCGAATATGAGGTTTTAGCTAAAAATCTAAAACGAGTGACTATCTGATTCAACCAGTAAAAAAAATAAAATCTAAGCACTAAACATGTTTTTTTCCTTCCGAGAGTAACTATTTAACCATCCACCTAACAGAAAACTTGTGTATTAATCTTACTTTCTATCTCAAAACCTTCTAAGTGAATTAAAATTCAATTTTGTGCCTAGATAAGTACATGCAATGGAAGGCATTGTGCGGATACCTTTGGTGGCCCAAATGGGCCTGACAAGCCATCTTTATGGACTGAAAACTGGACAGCCCAGTAAGCTCTATTTGTTCTTCATTTAAGATATTAATTCTTATTTTAACTTTTGGAATTTTTACTGTATTTTATATTTCTATTGTTGCGCTTTCAGATACCGGGTTTTCGGAGATCCACCATCTCAAAGAGCTGCAGAAGATATCGCATTCTCAGTTGCTCGGTTCTTCATGAACAATGGAAGCATGACGAATTACTACATGGTAAGACGTCACATTTGATTTATAAAAAGAAAAATTATATTTTGACTTTATCTGATTTATAAAAAGTAAAAGTATGTCATAACTTTTTTAGTCTCGTGATCGGTTATAGTATCATGGTGGAACCAATTTCGGAAGAACTAGCTCGTCATTTACGACCACTCGCTACTATGATGAAGCTCCCCTTGACGAATTTGGTGAGCATTATAGTTACATTACACATTTAGCTGGTTAATTAACTCCAACTTTAGGCTCTCAAAGAGCTTAATGATTATAGTTATGAAAATAAAGAATTTCATAAAAACACATTGAAATGAAATTCTAAAAACTCTTAAAAAGTCTTCTAATTAAAAATAGGTTGTTTTTATTGGTTTAATCAAATAAAGAAGTTTGGAATATGAAATGTTTAAGATGGATTTATGATAAAAGCATTAAAGAAAATTGTATCTAGTTTTGAGGTTTATTGAAACATGTTAGCAATATTGAAGGTTTTAGCAAAACCTTTTAACAATTATGTAGAATTAAAAGGTGATACTCTATAAATATAATAAACTATAAAATATATAGTTATTCGTCGTAAATTGCTAACCTAAAATATTTCATAAAAGGTCCCAAATTTGGATATGTCACTTAAAATATAATAAACATCTATAACTGTAAACAAAGCTAATTATTATTCATCAATATTCATATTCTTTTTGTTTTGTATTATGGTAGGGTTGATAAGAGAACCCAAATGGAGTCATCTTAGAGACCTTCACAAAACATTAAGATTGGCAAAGAAGCCCTTTCTTTATGGTACTCGTAAAGTACAAGATATTAACCAATTTGTCCAAGTAAGCATTTCTCCAAAGAGCATCTATACTACTTGTATTAACCTATAACATAACAATCAATACGACTTACATTTTGTATAAAAATCAAACAAAAATAGTGAACACGTAAAATATACTCTTGCTGAAAACATATTAAGATAATTTAAACGAAAAAAATAAGTTATTACCTTCTTGTTATGCAGATTGTAACTTATGAGAAACCCGAAAGCAAGCTTTGTGCGGCTTTTTTGAGCAACAGACACAAGAAAGTCCACCGAACTGTTGATTTTAGGGGAAAACAATATTTTCTTGCTCGACGATCTGTTACCATCCTTCCCGATTGCAAGAATGTCGTATTTAACACAGAACTTGTGAGTTTTTATCATTATAGTAGTTATTCATAACGTGTCGTAAGACACTTAATGGTGAAACTAACTTCAATATATGAAACAAGAACAGATCACGTCACAACATAACTCAAGAAACTTTATGCCCTCGAAAAAAGCCAGCAATTTTAAATGGGAAAGCTACCGTGAGTCTATTCCAACACTTAAAGATTTACCGGTTCAAAGTAAATCACCATTGGAAATCACCGCCATGACTAAAGATACCACGGATTATATGTGGTATGGTACAAGGTAATATCCATATAATTAAATAAAATTAAATCCAAAAATCACATGAATAGTCATTTTAGACTGAATATGTTACGTATCAAGCTTTATTTTGTTGCAATGTATCTATTGAAACAAATGTTTCCTTACTTGTAGTATGTACAAAATCTCATAACTTGAGACACGTGCTAGTTAGATGCATTCATTCATCTTAATGGTAAAAAACTCTAGAAAATTCAATAGATACTTGAGTAGTTGAGTATACAAGTATAAAAATTTGATTATTGTGAATTTTTCAAAATTATAAGTGTTTAGAATCAAGCGTAGATCTTTATTTTTCTAAAACTTATAATTTGCAGCTTAACTCTTGATAAAGATGATCTACCTATGCGACCAGATATCATGCCAGTAATTCGGATTCAAAGTCTTGGAGATGCTTTACTAACATTTGTTAACGGACAATACATAGGTGAGGGTCTGAGACGGATATATCCATCGATCTTCCATCCATAAACAAACATAAAATTTAAAGAAAGTTATTTACAATCATGCAAAATATTATATCTAGGGTTTGGACATGGGAGTTTCATCGAAAAAGCGTTTACGTTCTCTAGGCCAGTGAGTTTGAAGCCTGGAGTCAATCAGATATTGATACTGGCAATGACGGTCGGACTACCGGTAAATACATAATATCATAATGTGTTATCGATTGAAACATATCTAATGATCGAGCTGATTTGCAACTTGCACATCTCACGTTGTTGTTTCGTCTTTGGTTTTTCGAGTGAAGAACAATGGAGCATATATGGAGAAGAGGTTTTCGGGTATTCGAGCAGTGATGCTACAGGGTATGAACAGTGGTACTCTAGATATCACCCTTAACCAATGGGGGCATAAGGTATGTGTATGTATAAGTATACACATTGCTTTTCTAGTGTTATATAAGTTAAGGTACAAAAGAGCTTTCTAAATACACGTGTACTAAACTTACTGTGTATTTAGATCGGCGTCGAGGGAGAATCACTTCGATTATTCACGGAAGAAGGATCGAAGAAAGTTAAATGGAACCCGGCTAGCGGACCAGGAACACCTATTACATGGTACAAGGTAATACAAGTTTATTTTTTTGTTGTGGTGTTTCTTTGTTTTAGAGTTATCAATTTTGACTAGTTAGCTTAAAATGAGTTTATTTATGATATACATGTTAAAATTTCAAAAAATATTGAACTAGTTAAAATAGGAATAAGATAAAGGGTTAAAATCACCCAAAATGTCTTTATATCATCAGTAACTACTTAAGTTTTTTATTAGGAAAGGTGGATTAGTAGTCTAACAAGACAACCATGAAGTTTAATTTAGTATATTAAGATTCCATGTGTATGAAAAAATGTTGAGGGTATGTTTGGACTTTTTAAGATAATTTGATTAGTTATCCAACCCGTCTCACCTGACCATTTCTACCACCTATGTTTGTTGGTTTCATGTTTGAATAATATTTCATGTTGTAGACGCGTTTTAATGCCCCAGAAGGAAGCAATCCAGTAGCAATCAAGATGGAGAGAATGGGCAAAGGGGTGATTTGGGTCAACGGTTATAGCATTGGTCGTTATTGGGAAAATTATCGTTCGCCTCTAGGAGCGCCTTCTCAAACCGAGTAAGCATCATATATAACGAGTTCAAATCAAAACGAACCACACACTACATTGTTGACACATTATGTGCATTGGCATTTAGGTACCATATCCCGCGGTCATTTTTAAAACCAAGGAATAACCTTTTAGTTGTGTACGAGGAGAGTAGTGGAACAATAGACGGTGTTGTGATCAACACTGTGAATCGGGATGTCATTTGTAGCTATATGTACGACGACTATCCACCAAATCTCGACTCATGGAAGATAGAAAAAGACATTCTCAAGCCCGTGGTTGAAAAGCCTAAACCAGGAGCTCGACTCGTTTGCGACCATGATAAATTCATTAAGGAAATCCAGTTTGTTAGCTATGGCAATCCTTGGGGATCATGTGGTAACTATATGCAAGGAACATGTCAAGCTCCCAATGCCAAGAAAGTTGTTGAAAAGGTAAAACAAGATTCACAATACTATCTTATATGAATATTTTTGTTATATATATATATATACACGTGTGATAATATGTTTTTTCAAAATAAAAAATATGCTAAGAATCATGAGAACAACACACATGTATCCCAAGATAGTTGAAGAGAGCATCGAAGCAGTGGCGAAGCTTGACCACATTGTCAAGGGTTGCCAAGATCATATATGTAGAATTTTCAGGGATTTCGTGGGT
>WOUH02000012.1:4294285-4306022 GCA_009936405.2 Stevia rebaudiana
GAAGATTCTGTCAATACGGCTTAATTTATTTCCTGCAACAAAAGTAAAACGCCTCCCTTTCAAGGGGTACTCGTGAAAATTCGAATCATCAATGAAATCGTACGATCAATTCATCAACGGCCCTCATTCTTTTTCTTTTACAAGATAAGTACAAATATTCAAATCTCTTGGTACGCACGTAGACAATCGACCGCTGCTTTGACAACCATGTGACACGTAGACATTTTTTTTTCCTTTTATTACAATCGTATCCTTCTTTCTATTATATTCGAAAAATATATTTCAGCACCTTTTCTTTTAGCCGGCACAAGAGCTGCGTGATTTGTGGTTTTTCTTTAAAAATTCTCGAGATTTCAAGATTCTTGAAGAACTCAAAACGCAAGCAACTTGTCTATGAGGGTTCGATTTGAATCAACTTAACAATCAAAGAAACAAAATTTCTTAAAGCTCGAGATGGGTGTAATCAGTACTTTGTTGGGGTTTACTGGGTTTGGAATCGGGGTTTCTGCTGGACTCGTAATCGGTTATTATCTCTTCATATACTTTCAACCGACAGATGTCAAGGTTTCATTTTCTCAATCTATGTGTGTCTTTGAGTGTAGATTTGTGGTTTGATCTTGTTTATGTATCGTTGATTCGATGTAGTTGTTGAATTTGAGTTAACCGATTCAAGAATCTTTTTGACTGGACCAAATATCAATGACAAAGTATAATGTGCACTGGTTCTTGTGGAAAAAATTATATTTTCTTAGTCTGTTTCTTGATTTAGCTTAAAGGGTATGAAATATGAATGTATGATTTGGGATTTTGATTACATAAGCTGATGTTTTAATGATTTGTTTGATTTTGTTATGTAGTAGTTTTGAGTTGTGGGTGTTTCAAATGTGAAAAACAGAAACTTTATGGATTTGAGATGTGTATTGATGTATCAGTTGATTCTGTGTTTTTATTTTTCTATGTCTATAGGTTTAGAATATTTGATATGATGAAGTACCTATTCAATTAAGCTAAAAGGGTGTTTTGGGGAATTTTTAATTTATTATTTCAAATGGTGAACTATTTAAACAGGATCCTGTCATTCGCCCGTTGGTCGAACGTGACTCTGAAACTCTTCAACGTATGCTTCCAGAGATACCATTGTGGGTTAAAAATCCGGATTTTGACCGCGTATGTATTTCATTTTTAAAACTTTTCTTACATTTTAATCGATGGATGCATTTTTTCATCTATTATGTTGTTGTTATGGATCAATGTAGGTTGATTGGCTTAACAAGTTCATTGAATACATGTGGCCTTATCTTGACAAGGTATAACAGTAACACTAATGATGTTTATTTTTTCTGGTTCTTTAATAAATAGTAATTATTTTGTATTTGTAGGCAATATGCAAGACTGCAAAGGAAATTGCAAAGCCGATTATTGCTGAACAAATTCCAAAGTTTAAAATTGATTCGGTTGAATTTGAGACTCTTACTTTAGGGTCTTTGCCTCCTACTTTTCAAGGTTTGTTTGTTTGTTTATCATTTGTCTTGCAACATAGTTTCTAGACCCGTGAACATTTTTTTTATTTTCATTAACAAGTTTAAATAACAAGTCACTTGATTGTGAAAGAAAAGTTGTTTCAGCCATTTGATTTGCAAAATAAAGAATTTAAATCACTTAATTCTTAACCATAAGGTTCAACCTTTCGAATGTATACGCACCCGTATTACATCTGGATGATTATTTTCTACAATTAATTGTCTTTAATTATCCAGCATGACAATTAGTCATAAATCTTGGTCAATCACCATCTTCATCCTAGAAAGAGTATTAAGATCCGTATATTTAAGATCATGTATTGGAATATCATTACACTATTACACATGAAATATACTCTTTTGTAAACATTTATAGAGCTTAAGGGTAATTTAGGATAATCACATTTATCTTTGGGATTGAATTGTAATTATAACGCTTTTTTTCTTGGTACAAAGAAAAACTATAAAGTTGTCTCTTTATTTGGGATAGAAGCCGATAAAACATATATGTAAGAGGCCATGTTCCTGAAGAACTAATGAGGACAATATTGTAAATAAAAACTAAAAAGTGTTGTTTATTATGCCATTTTCTTTATTTTGCTTTTCTAAATTTGTGCCTTCATTTGTGTTTTTTCTTCTAACATCAAGTAATTCTAGCACACTATTATAATATAATGCCACTTCTTTTGACAACATAGAAATGAGATCCACATATCTACTTAATGAAAATGTTTAATGATCAATATAGATCAAACAAACCTCAAACATAACTTTCAATAACTGTATAACGTCCCAATTTAAATTGGAGTTTAAATAACCTTAATATAATATTATAATCAATATTATTCATGTTTTTTGTCCTCTAACGCTTTGAAGCTCTAGCAACAAAGGGTCTTTATACCTAAAAATACTATTATTTTACCCGTATAAGTAAATGAGTTGCCACATTATTTCTTTATTACAAATTCAAGTGTTAAGTTTTTTATGTTAATCATGGATTCACGAGTCCCTTCGTATTTATTAGAAAAAATTGCAACTTTTTGAGTTCATTTTACAAGATTCTTTTAGTTGGTTATTTATGAGGGACATTTTAGGCGCATGACTAATGGTTAAACATTTATATTTGATTATACATCAATATATTTTTCAATATTAATAAATCAAGTACCTTTTTTTAGGAATGAAGGTTTATGTTACGGATGAGAAAGAATTGATCATGGAACCATCTTTAAAATGGGCTGGAAACCCTAATGTTTGTGTTGTTGCTAAATCTTTTGGTTTAAAAGCAACTGTTCAGGTTATTTATTTTCTTTCACTTAAAAAAAAATGTTTTGCGAATTTTTTTTTGTGGGTTTTCTGAAAAAATATTATGATTTTAGGTGGTGGATTTACAAGTCTTCGCTTCACCGCGTATCACGTTAAAACCACTTGTTCCTAGCTTTCCTTGTTTTGCTAAAATCTGTGTCTCTCTCATGGAGAAGGTAAATTAAAAGTCTTAAACTTTATTTATTACTTTAGGAAATTCAAATGTATTATATCATTATTTTAATAAAAAAACATATTTATTTTACACTTTTTGTTTCTCACTTGATTTTTTGTTTTGCAGCCACATGTTGATTTTGGGCTCAGGTTGTTTGGGGCTGATCTTATGTCAATTCCTGGATTGTATAGGTTTGTACAGGTAAATGTAGATGTTATCTATCCTTAATTCATTATATATATATATATATGTATATTTAGGGGACGGTTAAAATACATATAGGGAAATCCGTGCTAATCGTAGGATGTGATTTGGTCGTTAGATCGTTTTAATGGAGGGCCCAGATTAACGCGGTGGCAAAACCGTAATTAACGTTCGATAAATAAACATACATAACGTACCGGGTATCCTAAAAGGTCAGAAGCATCATTAACGTAATTACGGACTGGGGGTATAATCACGGGCCACCCTGTGTAAAAAATACGGACCACCAAAATATACACATAAATTACGGACCAAAGGTGAATAATCACGGACCACGACCAAAATACACACATAACATACGGACCAAGTGTATAATCACGTACCACGAAATAACAGACCACGTGTATAATCACATACCACGGCCAAAATACACATATAAAATACGTACCAAGTGAATAATCACGCACCACGAAATCACTGACCATGTAAAAAAATCGAAAAAACCATATCAATACTACACTCGAATTAAAGATAATGAAATTCTCTATTTAATGGTGTAATTTTTTTAAAAAATCCTGAAGCGTTAAAAAGTTATTCGATTTAGAAAAAAAGGTGGAAGTTTTTTTAATTACGGATTCTTTTTGAAAACGTGTTTTTACGTCTATACCCCTTGCCCTTTGAACATATGGCATGTTCTGATTGCATCCTACGATTAGCACAATAAATCATATATTGTATTGGATCCGCCTCCTGTATATTAATATATATAGTGTTTAAATCAGACACTTTATATAAAAATATTTTCACTTTTAGTTTTTTCAAAATTAGGATCATTAACTATCATTAAAAGAGTGTTGCATATGCTCTTAAGTTCCAAGTAATGTTATGGATATTGGTTTTGCTATTTTTCTGTCACAAACATGATATTTAACAAACATTAAGGTTAATTACACTCGTATAATAATGTCAATCTCTTGACTTTTATTGTCAAAACAAATGATCTTTAAACTTATAACAATTCACATGCAGGAACAAATCAAAGAGCAAGTTGCCAATATGTATCTTTGGCCTAAAACTCTAGAAGTACAAATACTAGATCCATCCAAGTACGTTTATATAATCAATAAACCATTAAACAAATTCTTGTAAAAGTCAACGTATTGACCCTTTTGACTTTTGAAAATTTGCAGAGCTTTGAAGAAACCTGTAGGAATCCTTCATGTTAAGGTTATAAGGGCGGTGAAGTTAAAAAAGAAAGATCTTTTAGGTGCTTCTGATCCTTATGTGAAAATAAAACTCACAGAAAGTAAGCTTCCATCAAAGAAGACACATGTAAAGCATAAGAATTTGAATCCTGAATGGAATGAGGAATTTAATATGGTTGTTAAAGATCCCGAATCGCAAGCTGTTGAGTTCCAAGTTTATGATTGGGAACAGGTATAATTTTGTCAATTTTTTTGTTTTTTATTTTCTCATTTGTTTTATTTCAAACTATCACCGGCCCAAATGATAACATACATTTTCAAATCATTTTTTACTATCTATTGTACAAAGTTCAACATAAAGGTTATTTATTTATTTAATTTTTTTTAGTTTCAATGGTTACCGGAGTTTATTTCACAGATGGTCCTTGTGATTTCCGGAAAGTAGAAAAGTAACAGGTTTGGGTAATAAAGGTTTAAAGTAACAAGATTAGGTTTTTAATTTTTCAAATTTGTAACTACTTTGGGTATAAAGGCAAAAATATGTTAACTTTTTCGTTAAACTAGGTTGAATGACCAAAATACCCTTTGAAATTTTTTAATAGTCGGTTGAAAAGGGTATTTTTGGTCATTTCACAATTTAACGGAAGTTAGCCATGATACTCAAACTCGTTACGAAATTGAAAGCATAAAACCTGAACCTGACTTTAGATCCTTAGTACCGAAACTTGTTACTTTCCTCAAACCACATTAATAAAAAGTTTAAAACCAGTTCATATGATATGACCTTCGACACCCCGTAATCCACTTTTACCAAAATACCCTTTTGAATGCCCCGTTTTCAGGTTGGCAAACACGACAAGATGGGCATGAATGTTGTCCCCCTGAAAGAACTTGTACCCGACGAGCCCAAAACCCTAACACTCGATCTCTTGAAAAACATGGATCTAAACGATGTTCAAAACGAGAAATCAAGAGGCCAACTTGTAGTAGAATTATTATACAAACCATTCAAGGATGAAGATATGCCAACTTTTGAAGATGCTGGTGCGGTTCAAAAGGCGTCTGAAGGAACACCGCCAGGTGGCGGTGAATTAGTGGTTAGAATTCATGAAGCACAAGACGTTGAAGGAAAACACCACACAAATCCTTATGTCAGGGTTCTTTTCAAAGGAGAGGAGAGAAAAACAAAGGTAATGTTTTGCAAAAGTTAATTTTTTTTATTTTTTAAATTTGTATATATCATTATTTATGTTTTTTTTTTATTGCAGCATGTAAAGAAAAATAGAGATCCAAGATGGGATGAGGAATTTAAGTTCAGATTGGAAGAACCACCTGTGAATGATAAATTGCATGTGGAAGTTGCTAGTGCTTCATCTAGGATCGGGTTATTGCATCCGAAGGTAATTTTGACTTTTTTTGGTCAAACTTTCTATTTTAAGCTGTTGGATTGATTATTTGGGGTGATTGATTTTTTGAATTTTTATATGCTTAAGGTTAAGTGCATATTATGTAACTAACTTTACTTAAAGTTTTATCTTGGGAAAAATAGTAGTTTTTTCTCTCTAAAAAAGGTATAAATTTTGTAATTTTTCTTTATGGGTAATTAGTAAACTTGTAACTGGTAAATAGTAAGCAATTTCCGCAGCCCCTACCAAAAATAGTAAGAACTGTAACTTGGAGGAGTAACTTTGTAAAATAGTAATCAAGTTCTACAAATTTTCCAATTAAGTCACTCTAGTGTAAAAAGTGTTCCAATTAAGTCACTCAACTTTCACGTTGTATTTAAATTATGGGTTTTAACATAATTTTTTTTGCATGATTCTTTTTGTTTCAATAATTTTTTTTTCTTTTTTTTATTCTAATATGGAGCGGTGACGTGTATTTTAATTTTTTTTTCTAATTTTTAATAGAATTAACCAGTTTTTTTTTTAATTTTTTAATATAATTACATGTATTAGAAATTTCGAATCTCATATCTTATCTTCCATTACTTTCTTGAAACAAACAATATCCGATTTCGAGGTTATAGTGACTCAGTTTGGTTAAAAGATGCATCAGTGACCCAATTAGAATACTTTCGAAACTTGATTACTATTCGTTATATTACTCAAAATAAAGTTTTGAAGAAAGTTTGTTACCTGTTTTTGCAATCAACCCAATAATTGTTGTTTAGGGGTAAATAAAGCAGTTTAGGAGATTGTAAGCATTTGAGCAAGGTTTGACCCATTTCAGTTTTAGCTGCATTTTTAACTTTTACCTGTTTGACTTGGTAGGGGTAAAATTACCTATTACCTAAATCGACCCGTTTTAGCTAAACGGGTATGATTGCTACTTATATCATTTTTGTGATCGACATATGTGATCTACTGATTACTGAACTTATTCATAATGATTACCACTACTTGTTTTGTTGTACAAAAACAGGAATCATTGGGTTATGTTGACATCAATCTGGGTGATGTTGTGCACAACAGAAGGATCAATGAGAAATATCATCTTATTGATTCAAAAAATGGGAAGATTCAGATTGAGCTTCAATGGAGGACTGTATCTTGATTTCATCTTTTTTAGTGAGTGAGAGACATACTTATACAGAGGCATGTTTGAGTTTCACCTTTTTCAGTACTTTAAAACTGGCATAAAAAATAGTAGGATTTCTTGTTTGTTGTACAAAACATGTGTACATTAAATATTATATTGTTTTTTTTTTTAATTCTGGGATTGTTGGTTTTGTGCACCTTTGTTGACTAATTACTTATTGGATATGTTGTCTGGTTGAGTGTTCTTGTTCTTGAACCGTTTTCATTATTTGAATAGGTCGGGTCAGATTTTCATTTTTTATAATAATTTAATATCTTATTTACTTTTTCATTTTCAAGCTTCATATTTTGTTTGTTTCATGCTTATAACCTTTTGACTTTTTAAAATAAAGTAGTTTCGTAATTGTTTCAAAATAGTTAATGTACATTGTATATTTCGTAAGTTGTCTAGTTATGAAATTCTTATTGTGGGTTCTAATAATAGTTATAAAGTAAACACATTGGTTAATGTGTGTATAGTCTAATGACATTTCTTTAACTTTTCATTTTGGAGGTTGTAGTTTTGAATCCCTATCATGATAGGGCAAGGTATTTTTTTCTCAAGTTTTCTTTAAGGGTGGTTTTGAGTTTGAGTTTGGAGAATCAAATAATTATGACAGTTGAAATCTCGTCGTAGGTCTGGTAATGGTGTTAAAAAAGATAAACAATTGTTAATGGATCAAAATATTATTACACATTATAAAGAACGATATAAATATCACAATATACAAAACCGTATAAAAGATAAAGGTAAAGACAAAGATGTAGTGATCAAGACTATCCTTGTTTACTAGTTTTTTTGGTTAACCTATTACTTTTCAAGATCATAATTAACCGAACCAATAGAGGTTAAACCAGATTCCGTTGATATTGTTGGTTCAGTTCCTAAGGACCATACATTAAATCAAGTGGTTTCGATTAGCCAAAGATGATGAAAAACGGTGGAAAATCGACCGAAAAAAACGTAATTCGTAAATCTTCTATTAAACACATAAATTATAAAAAATAAATTACAACAAAGAGCAACCAACCAGGCAACTACCAACATTTTGTCATTTGCCATTTCTAATTTTGAAAACACAAGTTTTATAATAAGATATTTATAAAATTATGATTATCAACAACATTAAACAACTTACACCGTAGATGATGAATACTCAGAGGCGTCAAACCATAGACCGGCGGGTGCATCAAGCTTATGGTGCAGCTCTACCACACAGGAACAAAGCTTCATTTCAATTCCCAATTTTAGCCTATCTTCATCTTCAGTGGCCCTCAGAGTCCACGAACACACACAGTTACTCCTTCACTGTGTGCAAAATGGCGATGCCAATCGTAGATACCGAATACCTCAAACACATTGATAAAGCTCGTCGGGAGCTTCGTGCTTTCATCGCTAACAAGAACTGTGCACCGATCATGCTTCGATTAGCGTATGATTCATCTTTCTGTTGAATATTTATATGTGTTACTGATGTTTGTATCGTGATTGATGATGATGATCGTGGTGCTGCAGGTGGCATGATGCTGGAACATACGATGTGAACACGAAGACTGGAGGTCCCAATGGCTCGATCAGAACTGAGGAGGAGTACAGTCACGGCTCTAATAATGGATTGAAGATTGCTATTGATTTTTGCGGTAAATTGTGTATTATAGTTCAAATTGAAGTATTATCTTATTTGACTGTCTTATTTTGATGTGAACATGATTTGGGGCTTGTGAATGCTATTTTAGGCTTGATATTTGATAACTTTGCTGATTGAAGCTTTTTTTTTTGGGTCAAATTAAGCTTCAATAAACTCGTTACTACCTATGTTTCTTTAAAGTACATATTAGGCTTTTGTGTGTTGTCAAGTAGAAGTTTAGAACTCGTTTCATTAACTGCATGAATTAGTGAGGTTATATTTTCACATCTAGTATTTACATATATCACTGTCAAGGGGGAATTTCATAGTATTTGCGTGATTTTTAGGTATTTTGTTAAAGTATGCATTTTTGTGGTAAATGCTGAACTGTTTCTAGTCAATAGCATTTGTGCAAATTACTCAAATGACTGAAGTTTGATGTTAGTTACTTAAACGAATTGATAACATTGATATTATACTATTGAAGTTTGATTTCAGATACTTGAACAGTCTAATTCTGATGTGAAGTTGTACTGTTAAATTTCATGTTGATCACTTGGTATGATATTATTTCATTTGAACTATGTTAAGCATGAACTAAAAAATAACGAAAACAATTCATATGGTTTTGTGTTTCCAAAGTTATTTCTTCAATCAAGTTTCTTAATTGCCACTGGCACATATCTATGATTCCTAATAGTTTTTGGCTGTCATTAATAAGTTTTCTGTTGTTTCCGATGTTATAGTCATGAAATCTCCACTCTTGCAGGATATGCTTAGTATTGCATGTAGGTCTTAATAGGTTTATGATTTGGACAATTAGACCAGAGCCGTCTTAAGTGTGTTTAAGGTTTCCTTGAGATGGTATAACCGTATAAATGCTGCAATCTTGAACGGAGTTTAAAGTTTCAAACATGCAATGGTTCATATATTTCTAAGAACATCCAAAAGTGAAAAAATAAATAAAAATAAAAAAATTAAAAGGCAGAATAGGGAGTTCATAGCATCTTGTTCAACTGTGAAGACCTTAAGGGTATTTAATATTAGTTTAATGATTTTAGGCTGACCTATATTGGAATCAGATGTTGCATAGTCATCTTGAAATTCTGTAATTTAACTTTTTAAACTAAAGCTGTGCTGTTGTAATCCTAATTTGTGGGCAAAACATTGTTGTCTTCTAACTTCAATCTTGATAGTATTCTTCTTACTAGAATTGATATTGACTTGAGTAAACTGCTTCTCCTATTTGTTACTTTAATTTGTATTTTCTTTCTTACTGCAGAAGAAATAAAGTCCAAACATCCAAGGATTACATATGCAGATCTATATCAGGTGAGCTCAATAATACTATATAGTTTCGTTTCTGTAAATTTGGACTTAACATTTCTTGAAGATTGAGATTCCCAATAAAGTGATGTAATTCTATATTATTGTTTGTGGTAACTTAACACGAGCCGGAGGTCTCTTTGGAGCAGCCTCTTTATCTCTCTGGGATAAAGGTAAGGTCTGTCTCTGTCTCACCTCCCCCAGACCCTACTACTATAGTGAGATTTCACTGGGTAGGTTGTTGTTGTTGTTGTTGTTGTTGTAACTTAACTCCTATTAAGTTACACATATGCATGATGTGTGAAGTGTAATTTGCTACGCGTATTGACCACACAAGGTTTCTCTTTGTAGCTTGCAGGAGTTGTTGCTGTGGAGGTTACTGGTGGCCCTACCGTGGACTTTGTTCCTGGCAGAAAGGTATCTTGATTTGACAACTTTTTTATCTTTCAAAATTTCTGTTAAGTTCGTTTTTGTTTTTTTTCCAGAATTATGTTTACTTCTCACCAAGTTCTATCTTTTGTAGGATTCAAAGGTCTCTCCTAAAGAAGGCAGACTCCCAAATGCTACCAAAGGTATTTGATCATACTTTTATGCACTAATCTTAATCACATGTATGAAATGAAGACATGGGGTCTCCTTTAAACAACTTCTTAGTAGCTACAAGATGTTTCTTGGAGCAACTTGTTAGAATTTGTCTTGATGTTCGAGGGTTTAGACGGGCGAACCAAGAAAAACAAGGGGTGAAACGGTTCACATGGGCAAGTTTTTGTCAAGATAAATATTTCGGAAAGTATGTAGTCTTTGCTTGTTGATTTGTTTTGATTTTATTTCAAAATTTAAGGTCTTTATGAATCTTGATTGGTGATTAAGTTTGTTCTTTCTTAAATCAAGATGTAGGGAGTTTTTGTAATGTGCGATTTCATGATTTAAAAAAGAGAGAGTCGTACTCGTGATAGGTGTTTGTGACTAAATCGCCGAGTTCTTGTTTTTTATACAATTGCTAACAATTGGTATTAGAGCAACAAGATTAAGGCTGTTGAAGACATGTTTGAACTTGCGATCGGTTCAAACAGTTATGGAGCACTGATTGTATGATACAATCAAGTATGGGAGTTGTTTACTTAGCGTCGTGATTGTTTACTTGTTGGTTGATGATGTTAGGAGTCCCAGTGTAATTGTGATTGAAGTTTTATGTGCACTCATGAGGGGTGTGATGTCTAAGGTGATCTTGAGTATTAGACAATTAGATGTTATATTTAAATGTTATTATATTAGGAGGATTATAGCGTAAATATATCTCCTATATATATATATATCGTGCTGTAACCAAGTTTAATAATCATCTAATACAATTTACGATTACATTACCAAGTCTGTTTTTGAAGAACAGTGAAGGATGAAAGATGTGAGATGCAACCGGTGAAAGTTGTGGTTCGCAAGCTCAGTGGGTTCATGGTGCCAAGAGTTACATTGGACCAAAGATCCGACTTTCTTGGGATTCAAGATTATTTTGGAAATCCAACATCAAGATTAAGGGGGAGATTGTTTGTTTATTAATCTTGATGTTCAAGGGTGTGTACGGGTGAACTAAAAAAAGGGTTGAAACAGTCCACATGGGATAGTTTTGGCCTAGATAAATATTAGGAAAGTATGTAGTTTTTATTTGTTAATCTTTTTGATTTAGTTTCCTAGGGTAAGGTTATGCTAAGGAGGGTCCGTATAGTAAGTAGGCGTAGGAAGGGTATCAAACGGACCCCGATTGAGCTCATTTTAGCGGCGTTGGAACCGTCTCGTC
>WOUH02000012.1:4308357-4319031 GCA_009936405.2 Stevia rebaudiana
TATGAGAAAATTAAAATCCTTCCTACCATAAGGATCCTTCCTGTTTGTACATGACCCTACTTTCCTAATTTAAGGTCTTTAGGAGTTGGTCTATTATATAGATAGAGAGACGTAGGGAGTCTTTATAATGTGTGGTTTTATGATTTATAAGAAGAAAAGAGTCATGTTTGGTGTTTACCACAAAATCACCGAGTTGGTGTTGTGTTTTTGATCCAATTGCTAACACAACTTTGTTTTCAAACCTACTTACGGCTTACCTGATTGCCTGTGGATTCACACACACCGTACACACACAGTGGTGAAGATAGGGTGTTTGTAGGAGGAGATCATAAATTTAACAATAACCTGACGGTTTCAAAGCATAAATGAACTTGGTATCTTTTAATACTTTCTAGCATCAAACATTCCAATGTAACTTTTCACAATTTTTCAACAAGTGAAAACCCCCAGTATGTGAATTCATTATTCTTTAGTAGGGTAACTCCTGAATTAGTCGAATAATAAGCTAATATATTTATTTTCAGAAGAAATAAAATCCAAATGTTGGCAATAGTCATAAATGTGAGCTAATGACTTCTATGGATTTGACTTATTTGAAATAAAATCAAATGAATTTTATAAATATCTACTAGGAACGGGAATATCAGTCCTAGTTCAGCTGAAACAGACTCTTGTTGATCTTGGTGATTTTGCTTTTGAATAGTAAATTCTTATAATTTTATTAACATTCTGGTTGTTTCCTGTACATGATGCAAGAGTTTATTATGCATAATTGTAATATCACTAATACTGAAGGGTGTTTTTTGGTACATCACCCACTAATGGAGGATTTGCCTAGATTGCAAGATCTTTCTTTACACTAGATATTAGTATGCAATTGAATTAAATACATTGTCTTCTTCTGTGGTACCCTGATGATTATTCAAAATGATTAATTGGCTGATACTTACAAACGAATCCAAAGAACATAGAGAATGAATTACCATTTGGGTATTCTTTGATCTTCTATTAACTCAAAACATGATTCTAAGAAAAGTCAAAAGACTACAGGAGGATTTTGTAGACTAAATGTCATTTGAGCCCCTGAATAATCTCTAATGGCCAAAAATAAAAACATACCATTTTGCTTATTGGACCCTTTCAGGCTGTCCATTTAATTTTCTTTAAATTTAGACACCGAAATCAAGTCTGGCGAATGGGAAAGATGGTTGTTTGTGATGACTGATGACCTCATCAATGATGTAAATATTGGTTACATTATTTTACTAAACTTGTTATACTAATTTAGGTGCACCACACTTGCGGGAAATATTTTATCGCATGGGTTTATCCGACAAGGATATTGTAGCCCTGTCAGGAGGACACACTTTGGTAAGTTACTAATTACTTGTTAGATTAATACCTTTCCAAATCTTGTATTTCAATCCTCTAATTCATAATCTTAAAACATATAAATATTGTTACTTATTTTTTGCTAAATTTTTTATGCTGCAGGGAAGAGCCCATGCAGATAGATCAGGCTTTGAAGGCCCTTGGACTAGAGAGCCACTAAAATTTGATAACTCATATTTTGTGTATAAATTACTCAACCTTAATTTTTTTTTTCTGTATGACAAAATAATAAATTTATTTTATTTATAATTAAAATGACATTAATATTGTGGAATCAGGGAACTTCTAAAAGGGGAATCAGAGGGGCTTCTGAAACTTCCTACAGACATTGCATTGCTGGATGATCCTGTCTTCCGCCATTTTGTTGAGCTTTATGCCAAGGTATTCTCTGTTTTATAACCAAATTTGATTTAATGCAAACTAATATTTCATCTTTAATGAGATAACATTTAATACTTTACAACAACTATTTGTAGAATGGTATAACACCGAATGATATTATTGAATGGTAATGTTACAATATAGAGAGATCACAAGGACCCCTAGAAACCTAACAAGGCACGTGGACTCATAGTAATAAACTCTTGTCCTTGTATGATAATACAGTCCAATACTATTGAGGTTCCAGTTTTTATAATATTTTGATAACCGTGAGAACGTGGTACTAGAAAACTCACATGACTCTGTTACTACCATGCTAACTTATAGAAAGCGGGTAAAACATAACTTGTGTTGGGTAGGTAACCTTCAAGGTGGTTAATAACATAAAGGTGGAAAACCACTAGAATATAGACTTCCAATGATGAATTAGAAAATAAACGATAAATAAACATACAAACACCGCATATATTACGGTGTTCTGCTTCTTACAAATGACAATGATTTGGGGTATTTATAGGTGGTCGGAGGTAGTTACCGACCATTGTGTTGGTTAGGAAAGTAACCGCCATAACCACTATATAACTATCTAATCTTAGGTTGAAATTAATAATACAAATAATAACAATTAATTTAGGATAAAACTAAAGCTTGATTATTCTCAAACATAGAAGCTTGATTATTTTGAATCATTAAGTGTCGAACTAATAAGAGGTCTGAATCATTAAGTGTTGAACTAATAAGAGGTCTGAATCATTAAGTGCTAAACCAGTAAGAGGTCTAAACCATTAAGTGCCAATATAATGCTTAACCGTTCAGAGGCAAATGTCTGACCAATTCAGATAAGAGGTTTTAACCATTCAGAGTCAAATGTCTGAATTAAACAGTCTGAACCATTAAGTGTTGAACCAGTAAGAGGTCTGAACCATTAAGAGTCCTGTTAAGAGCTAAACAAACAACCCCTAAGTTGTGACAATAAAAATGGCAGATATGTAAATCTAACCAAAAAGTTGTATTATTTAACCATAATTTAAGACAAGTAGCCCCTCACCCCAACTAACCGTCCTTTAAAAGGGTAGGTAGCTGCCCATAACGACTAACATATAAACATATAAACAAACAAACATTAAAGCCGAAATACAGTTGTGTGATTGGTTCCGTCTAGATTGACAGTTGGGTCCCTTGAGGTATTGACTACTGGTCTGCACCCATTTCTTATTTTCCAACTGGACCCACATTATTATTAACTTCGTAATAATAATAACAACTCTCACATGTTGCCAACAACCCTGCAGTGATTCTCTTCTTTTTTAGGTACAAGGTTTTTTTTATATAAAACTATATCCTAATCCTCCTGGATATAACATGACTTAGATTCCATCTCAACTAATAGTTGTACAGTACAATGATCTTTCTAATTTATAACAACTGAAAATCACAAACATCAACATTTATTTGGGTAAGTATGTTGTGTCAATTTGTACTTGAATAGCTATGAAATGTGCAAACAAGTTTCATTTATCCAACTTCATATCATCATAAATGTTTTTGGAACAATGAAACTGACATCACATTACACCAACTTATTCCACCTTTATTATTTAACTAGCTTATAAATCCATGTATTACATGGGTTGAATAAATATAATATGTTGTAAATTAGTAGGTTCTATACATATTAGTAATATTTGAAATATAAATATCTCAAAATTATAAGTAACGAATAATAAAAATCTAAGGAATTACAATATTCTATTGTAAGAGAATATATACTTTAAACCTTATATTACTCATTAAGTTTGATAAATTAAAAAAAAAACAACTTTATTTTATAGATATTTAACTAATTAGATTAATTTAATTATTTAACATGAGCAAAATTTGTAAATAATAGGAAAGAGATGAGGGAAAAGAAAACTGAGAACACACAACATAGTGACACGTGTCACACAAAAACCTTTCTTTATTAGTAAGTATATACATAGGTTTATTTTTTTAGTCAGCATTTGACTAATGTGTTATATTATCATTTTACCTTTATGTGTCACCCACATTGTAGGTTGTAATGTATAAGCTAATATTTTGTATAACATAATATAACACATGAAGTTATACACTATAATCCTACAATGCGCGTGACACAACCGTAAGACACGCTTAAAGTTAGACAGCAGATCCGAACTCATCAAACATATTGCTGTAACTGACATTACTTCCATGTTTCAGGATGAAGATGCGTTCTTCAACGATTACGCGATATCACACAAGAAACTATCTGAATTAGGGTTTACACCAACTTTTAAAAAAGTAAAAGACGGTGTCGTATTGGCACAAAGCGCGGTGGGGGTTTTTGTTACTGCAGCTGTGGTGATTCTCAGTTATGTTTATGAAGTCCGCAAAAAGAGCAAATGATTAAACATGAAAAGTGTCAAATCTAAACAAGGTACAACTTTTAATGCAGGGGTTACAAGTTTGTGTACAATTATTTCCCTGAATTCTGGATCTACTTAAGGATTTACCACAACATATTACATTATCAAAACTTGGACCATTTGACTTTTTGTTTGATTAATTAGTAAGCAAAATAATGGAGTCATTCACACTGTATTATTGTTTTCACCAGAATGTATGAACTTAAATTCCTTTGTGTCGGGTTTATTAATATAATCAAAGTTGTAGATCTGATCACATGGTGGTTTACTTAATCTAATATATTTATTTGCTAGATTAATAATGTTTTCGTTTTAATTTATCAGGTGATAAGTTGTATGCATGAAAAGATGCTTTGTTGTTTGAACCTTTAATGATATCATTTTGTGATTTAACTTATTTGAGAAAAAGATATCTAAAAAGCGAAGTGTTGATATACATGATTTACTAACTTTAAACTTTTTTCGCGTAAAATGTTGAATAAACTGTAAACATATTTTCTATAATTTAAGATGTGCTTTTTTCTTTTCTTATACAGTTTGTAATAGAAAGAAGGTGATCATTACTTAACATATTATGAAAACTGATTGTTTCATTATGAAATAATTGATAGAGTAAATAATATCATAATCATTTGTTAATCAAATACAAAGAAATTTCTTTCTATCGGGAATTTAAAGGTTATTTTGTACCCAATAAAGCATAAATTGTTAGATATTTGAAGACACTTGGATTGACTTGATGACGAATGTGTATCGCGATATTTATCAAACAAGTTAAGAGATGTGGGGTGTACACTTGTTTGAGACTTTATGGTTTTCAGGGCGAGGCCCTATTCAGCGAGGTTCGAGAGTGAGGTCCAAGGAGCAAAGCCCTAGCTGGGTTGAGTTGCACTGTCACATTGAAAAAATTTTCAAACCTATATTGCTATATCAAAAGTTTATTTGAAATTCTGATTTTTGGATTTCACATGTGAAAATAGTTTTTTGAATTTGGTGCAAATTAGGTTACATTTGAATTCAAAAAACAACTCTAAGAAGGCAGTTTCTCAAATAAGTTTACAGTTTCCCTATCAAATTCCACAATCCCAATTTTTTATTTACATTCTCTGGTTCATAAAATTTCTCCCTCAAAATTCATATTGGTTCTTCAATCAAATCCGAGTCTTATCTGATTGAAAAAATCATGTGAACCACCAAATCATTTCGATCTGAAAGTGTGTACATGATTCTCAGCTTTTTCAAGCGATTTTTCTTACAAATCATGTGGTTGCGTATTTGTTATGTTCATCATGAAATCATGGTCATACTTTAACAATAAAACGATTTAAAAAGTTACTACTATCTCATTCCAGGCTATTCAAATTATAATTCATTTGAGAAAATTTAATTTGAATCTTAATATTTCTAAATTTTATATTTGACAGATTTTAATCCCCTAAAAAGTTTATAAACCAAGTGCCCCCTTAGCTGTAAAAAACGTGCCCCCTAAAATTAAAACTCTTATGATTTGAATTTTTGAACCATCTATGTGTTGTTATAATCAATATATTGGGTGTATTCTAATTGCGTAGAAGCAAAAAAGTTCTACTTTCTTTTTCCCAAACACAACTATTAACAAATCCAATGACAAACTTTATGCATAAGTTACACATATTTAAGATGATGTACAATTCTTGATTCATAAGGTTCATATTGTTAAAGAACAAGTTACAAATGTTCATGCATAAGATACAAACTATTGTAAAGAATATACCCATGTTGATCAATGTGTAAGTTGCAAGTTAGTAAGATGAATAAGTAACATATAATTAAATTAGTTAGGTTATTTGCAGAGATTGTGGCATGTGCAAATAATTGAATCTGCCAACTTCCCTCCATTATCTACCTAAACTCATGCTTTTGGTTTTTCCTAGTTTGGCGGTGTGTGTTTGGTACCTTTAACCTTCCTATTTAAGTTTTTGTCATATTTATTCCCCCTCCACCAAAAATATCAACTTTGCACTTTTATTTTCTTTTTTCAAAATTCATTTATTATAATTTTCCAATTACTTAAAGTGTGAATTATTGCTATGTGATATTTGTATCCAACGGTCAAAGGATAGCGTGCATAACTATGTAACAATGTAGAGTAATCATCAATATACACTTTATACTATTAACACATATAATGTATGCAACAATGCTTATATTAAAGTATTATTAGTAACATATGCAATGTATGCAACAATGGTTATACTAAGTAGCAAGACTCGATCATATATATCAAATTATATAGTAAGGGTTATTAAAGAATATATTTTTAATTAAATCTAGTGAGAAAGCGTAAATAAGCTATCTAAGGGTGCATGTAGTTTAATATCCCATAAAAATGAGTCTAGGGGAATTCTTGATAGATTTTCACATGGAAGAAAAAGATGCAAAATGGTAAAGGATCGGAACACAACACCCCACAAGTCTTGTCTTCATATCCTACAATTAACGTACTAATTTGTTACCATACTTATCTTTTGATTTTTGTTAATACCTACTTCAATTCCACCCTACCATACCATGCAACACTTTAATGCATATGTATTAATTATAAAGTCGTGATTGATCAGCTAAGCTAGTTTAATAAACGTAAAGAATAAAAAGATTTAGATACGAAATTAAATGAATGAGATTGGTCATGCATGTCTTAGCGATTAAACATTTGCATGTTGATTTTTAACTATGTTAGGATTCGGTGAGTATGAAATTTGAAGTAATCTTTATACGTACGCAATGTCTTAAGCTTAAATTGGAGTGTTTGGTTAATTAAGCACTCGATATATAGCAAAGATCTTTTGATTTTATTCAATGAAAATGTTGCTCCTTCTAATTAATTAAACACGTACATAAAAATACCCCGCGCGAATTGACTATTAGGAACACAGGATCTCCCTTAGTGTTAAGTGTTAACTGTGTTCGACCGAGTCAAATTAATGAATTCTAAACTAGGGAAAGCCTCGTACGAAAATCACTTTATCGTGCGGGAATAAAAAAAATCACAATTTAAGTGAGCATTAAATATTTCTTATTTTTTATACGTTATTATTTTTTAAAACGAATTGCACAATTGAATCACAAATTTTCTCTTCTTTCAAACGAGTATAATGAAATCATATTAAAAGGGGAAAAAACATGTGTCATAAAATTTTAATATTATATATATGCAGTACAATGATAATTTACAAATTATAATTTTTTAAATTTATATTTGCGTTTCTAGAAAAGATTTATTCATAATTTTCTTTATTTTTTCAACTTTTTATGTATACCGCATATGTGTAATATTATTGTAGTATGTGATACTGCATATATGCAGTATGCTTATAATTCATATATTTTAGTACTTTGAGCTACTTTATGCATTTCCTATAAATGTTTTTTTATGTATCAAAGATATTACAAGTACCCGTTAAAAAAATGTATACTATACTACAACTTACGACGTAAATTTTTTTTATTTTTGTACATAGATTCATTATACTCGTTTGAAAGAGGGTAAATTTTGTGATAATGGTGCAAACCATTTTAAAAAATAACAGCGTATGAAGAAATAAGAAATATTTAAAGTTCACTTAAGTGTGTTTTTTGGTTCCCACATAAAAAATGGTTCTGTCATCAACCACCCCTTCTAAACTATTAATGAATTCTAAACTACCATTGAGCTTAAAGTAGCTAATAACTCATGATAGTAAATTTTATCAATTTAGCAACTTTAACAAGAACATAAAAACCTAAATATCTAGAAACTTAATTAGCTTAACAACAGTAACTAATCAACTACATATATATGTTCTTTTCAAACTTTAAAATCTTTTATGAATTTAATTTTAATACACATGAAAAAAGACTTTAGATATTAAGTAGGATCTTGCAATCACGATTCAAGTATCATTCTGTTCCGATCTTATAAAGACAGAAACAATCCTAGATACGATATTGATTTTGAGCATATTGGAATTGAGAACATAAAACCAGTTCTACTTCTAAGTTAACGAAGGCTAAATATTTTTCAAGTAAAATCAAGAACAAGCTAGCCTCTCTTTCATTTAAAGAAAATTAGGCACAACCTACCTATGTTTGTTTTTATATATTTTTTATTATTATTATTATTTTTTGTTAGTTCGATATAGGGTTTTGTTGGTAGTTATTGTAATACCAACCATTTGCTTTTTAAGGCTACCAAACTTTGTAATATCTACTTATGGATACAACATGATTAAAGAGTGTTGGTTCAACAAGCAATCAATTAACGCATCAGTTAGACATGTTAGCTATTTTCATTTTTTAAACCTAATTCCAATACATCATATCTTTCAACCATAAAATTTGTTTCTCATAAAATCTTTTAAACACCCAAATTCTCTTCAAAATTGGAGTAAAAAGTAACTCTCACGTGTTTATCTCAGTTGTAGGTTTCATAAATAACAAATTGTTCTTGATAGCATTCTGAAGCGTATATAATTCACTACAACATTTAAGTATTTTATGAATACGAGATCAATAATAAAAAAAGACATAAGGTTTGATATTGTGTTCCATGTAAAAACCGAGTCTTCAATTTGTGTGTTCAAGCAAACTAAAGACATCATTTTTGTATATAAAGAATCATCATAACGTTTCTTAAAAAATGACCCAATTGTTTGCGAAACTTCATTTGATAAAAAAACCTCGATAGTTTGCATCAATCAATAGTAACTTACTACTTCTGTTAATCTGATGAATAGTATTTTACTACTATCGACCACTACCAATCTATTATACATATATGTATTTTCAGCTCAGTCTGCGGTGCGCGCATATAATGTATATATGTGTGGAACCTCGAGGGGCAAAAGTAAAATTGCATTAGTTTAACGTTATTTTACTTATTTATGTAAAAATAACGTTAAAAGCGTTGGGTTGACGGTTAATTGGGCATCATGAGTTGGGAATCTCTTTCGGAGCAGCCTTTCAATTCCCACAGGGTAGAGGTAAGACTTGTCTTCATCTTATCATCCTTATACTCTACCTTTAGTTGGATATACTGAGTATGATATGATGATGATGATGATGATGATGATGATATATTTTATTTTTTGCTTAGAGATAAAAAAGTATACATATAGATTTAGTTTTTGCAGCTCTTTAATATTTAATTTATTGACTTATTTAATTTATTGACTTCAACCTTCATTATATTTAATGGTTATATAGATTGATATAGATCAATATTTTTATAATTCATAGATTGTTATAAATCAAATGAATAAGACTAACTATCATATTTGCTTTAAAGAACATTGTTTTATATCGTAATTAGTTAATGACTTCTATTCGAACCTTCCTTCATCTAACCTTGCTGGCGCTTCTTTATAAAATGATATATTGGCTAAAAGTCTCTTTTTTATCTTTTAGTAAAACCTACCAACTAACAAGGAAAGGTGACCCAATGGATGAAATATCTTTTTGAGGATATTTTCCTTTTTCCTTTTCTCTTTACAAACATTAAACCTGATACATCAGACGTACATCTAACATACTAGCTCAAATCAAAGATAAAGAAAATACACTCAGTTTATACCTCATGTAATAATCCATAAACGAGTGGGAAGTTAAAAGTCTCACATGTCAAGAGATTGTGAGTTAAACCTTGCTCATAAAAAAAATTGTCATTTTACAATATTGTAAACATATCTAAAGAACACATTATTAAATGCGTGTGTTTATATATACGTACATTTCAATGTATTTATGTTGATATAAATATATACGTGTGTAGAGAAAAAGAAATAAATGTGTGTGTGATGTGGGTAGGGCTTGACAACTGATGTGCAAATTGGGGGAAAATAACAATAACAAGAAAATAGTGACCAACCTCCCAATAATGAATCCTACTTGTGCCTAAACTTGCATCAAAAGATAAGGGTAAGAAAAGTGGATGGTAGACCAAAGCCCACAACCATAGCCACACTCCACCTTTACTTATTTCCTTTTGCTTTTCAACTTTTAACCAACTTCCTACTCTAGTCTATCCTTCTAGAAACCCTTTACATGTATTTGTCTATCTTTTTTAACGACGCCGTTTTTACGTACCACGTATATTATCTGAAACGAGTCAACCGGACAGCGGTGAAACAGTCGCTCCTTTGATGTGCGGGAACCCATTGGAATAGGTAAACCCTCGTCCCCCATTGGAATCGAACCAAAAATAAATCTTAAGCTGGCTTTTCACCTAGTGTTCATTTATAATGCACCAAGTTAGATTCGAATTCCACATTAAAAAGTGAGACTCTTAATATTTGAGACAAGTTTCCTGAACATGTGTGTCTATCTATATATAAGACTGTTCTTTACATAGTCGTTTTCAAAAAACCGAAAAAGTTAGATGAGGTAAAAAAAATGGGTCCTTAATACAAACTCATTAACTCATATATAAAAATAAATAATAGAACAATAGCTGTTA
>WOUH02000012.1:4319131-4336327 GCA_009936405.2 Stevia rebaudiana
GACCACCGGACAGCGATGAAACAGTCGCTCCTTTGATGTGCGGGAACCCGTTGGAATAGGTAAACCCTCGTCCCCCATTGGAACCGAACCCAAAATAAATCTTAAGCTGGCTTTTCACCTAGTGTTCATTTATAATGCACCAAGTTAGATTCGAACTCCACATTAAAATATGAGACTCTTAATATTTGAGACAAGTTTCCTGGACACATGTGTCTATCTATAAGACTGTTCTTTACATAGTCGTTTTAAAAAAACCGAAAAAGTTAGATGATGTAAAAAAAATGGGTCCTTAATACAAACTCATTAACTCATGTATAAAAACAAATAATAGAACAATAGCTGTTATAAGAAACAAAACTAAAGTATTACATCAAAGTGGTATAATTTAAATAACAGAATGAATTGTACGGTTCTCTAAAAAAAGTAAAAATCCCCAAAAAATAAGATGTTTTATGAGTCCATAATCTTGTTCCAAGTTCTGAAGACCGATCATGATTCATGTAAGTTTTACTTAGGTTTTAACTAGTAACTAGTAATTGGCTATTTGACTAATGACATGTTTAAAATGTTTTATGGGTAATGGGTGTACTGGGTTAGTTGATTTTAACATTGAGTTATGTTTTAATGGGGGTCAAATTTAATTCAAATAATAGGCTTTAAAAAGTATTATATATACACATTTAAAAAAAGATGATAATTATGGCTGCTTATTATCTATGTTTAATTTCATGCTATTCCAAGCTTCTGTTTTTTAATAGATCTTATCTTGATAGACAAAAAGCACATTAGATTTTCTATAACATGGCCTTTTTACGATTGCCGAACAAGTATCATTTCATGTTGGTGTCTCTAAATAGCTAGGAATAATAAAAGATTTTCAGAAAATGAAGCTAACATTAGGGCGTTGGGTTTTCTTTGGTTCGAAAGTAGGTCTAATCACAAAGACAGTAGATGGGTTGATTGGTGTAAACATGTATTTTTGTAATTGTTCTTTTCTCTTGTTGTTGTTCGTGTTCCTAGCCAGGTTTTCAGGTTAGGTGGTTTTCTATTGAAGTTAATATTTCAAAAAAAAATATATAATTCATCCCGAAAGACTTGCAACACTTTTTGGATAAAGGGGGTTAGCTTTTAAATATATATATTTATCCAAATAAATTATTTTTTCGGTCATATAAAAGTATAAAGTACACATACACTCTGAAAAAAATATTAAAGAAAATCACGAAGAGTCAAAATCATAAAAGAAAGAAAGAAAGGATCGCCACAATCAATAAGCAATCTATCAGTTAAGAACTCGGAACAAATTAATTATTGGAGTAGCTCTTGTACTAGTGTCTAAACATATTATATATATACACACGGAGAATGTGAATATGATGCGTACCTTACATGTGAAACTATTCAAAATTACGTCGTATAGATTAGACTAAAATAAAAGTTAAAATGTTATTACATAAATACCCTAGGAATTAAAGAAAAAAAACTGTGATACTGAACTCCTAACAAACTAATCATATAACATACATAGGATTTTATCTGTTTAACTGTATATGGTTATTCATCATAAAAACTATGCATATAGTGCATGACAAAAGAAAGGTTCACCCAAAAATCAATTTAAAAAGTTAGTTACAACAACATAATTAAATAAATATTGGTTGTAAATTAATGCAAATGTAGTTGAAGAATTTGGGAAGGTTAGCTAATAACTCTTAATATAACTATTGACCTAAAAGTAGTTCAAAAGGATCACACCTTGTGGCTTGTGCTATCTATACTTTATTACCTACACCTCACTTTACACCTACTTGAACCTCATCCTACTTTTTTTTATTTCCTATCTTATTTAATTTATATGAGATGACGAAAAATATATCATTTATTTATAAATTGTTGGAGGGTTGGTTTGATTTCATTCTCGCTGAAGTTACGTATCAAATATATATTGCACATTTCAAATTAAAATCGAACCAACTACGTGTGATGTAAATCTTTTGATGCAAAAATAATAATAATAAATTAAAGAGTGAACTGTGAAATTCGTCCATGTGATTTGGAGACTTTTGTTAGTTTCATTCAAAGATGATTTTGTTTGTATCTGAGCCACATACGTTTCTTAAATATTGTCATTTTCATACAATACGTTAACTTCTTTCGATTTTAATGTTAAATTAGAGGCAAAATATGTTTGTTTATCAAAACTATATATGAGATATAGAAACTGATGTAAATCTATTAGAGTTAAAAAAAATACTAAAACACAGTTTCGATCCCTGGATTGGAGCTGTAGCCTGGTGGTAATAGTAAAGCACAGTTTCTCTAGATAACAGGGTTCAATTCCCACCACCGGCGTTCAAAAATTTTTTTTTACCTCATAGGCGATTTAATTTAATATAATATTAATAAAATGAAACTTCTCATGAAAATTTAAAAGATGACAAAGAGAGGTTTCTTAATTTAAGGAAATATCCATAAAATGTTTCTTAAAAGATGAAAAAGAGAGGTTTCTTATTTTAAGGAAGAATTCTGAAAAAATCCATAAAATGTTTCTTGAATTTTGAAAATAAAATTTCGGGAATTTCCGGTCACTGGCACGACCGTTCTTATTTTTTCGACCGACCACTCTCTACACCAAGAGTTTACTTACACCTGGCAATAAAATTTTGACATTTGTACCAGTTGTCCGACCTCAAAACATGGTCGATTAACCTTAATGAAGGTTCAACCGACCTCAAAACATGATCATTCTAACTTAAAACACCTTCGTTCGTCCGAAGTCAATTTACTGTCGATTAAAATTTATGAAACAATCGCTTGAAACACATTTGTTCGTTCCAAATTTATGAAACAATCGCTTGAACTCTCTATTCATACGGAGTAGAGGTAAGACTTGTGTTCATCTTACCCTTCAGACTCTACCTTTAGGTGGGATATACTGGGTACGATGATGAATATATATATGATCAAAAGAAGGTTCTTTTACACACATGTTCGACAAAATGAGTTCTTTTATTTAGTTCTTCCCACAAATTCCCGAGAAGCTATAGTTTTTTTTGGTTTGATAGGAGGCAACAGGGATGAGATCAGTATCGTCCTGGTACCGACCGACCGGTTTTTTCGGTAATTTACACGTTTAGTACCGGTTTTGTTTTAATAAAGGAAAAAAAAACAATAAATGAGTTCCCTTAAATCCAATATTCAAACATGTTCACCTATAAATAAAAATGAAAATCATATAAACTATATTTAACGTAATAACTATTAGTAGTTTCATAAATCATATTTTTAGAATAAAAAAATAACGTCGTTCAAACATGACAATTGTCATATTGTTCTGAAACTAAATTAAAAGAAAAATTATTTGTATTATGAATTTAGTGTTTAAATGAATAGTATTGATGAAATATTTAATTAAAAAAAAAAGAAAAAATCTTTTATTTTACCGGTACCGGTACCCAACTGGGATTTTACCGGTACCTGTTCTGGTTAGTTCTGATCTCGAATTTACTGAAAAATCAAGTCCCGGTCCCGGTCCCGTTATGTTCGGTCGGTACCGGTACTGTTACGGGACCGGGACGTTACCGGTATTCGGTAACAAAATCTCATCCCTAGGAAGCAACCCTATAAGGTGGACTTTTAAAATGGAGAACGAGTTTTGAGTCTAGTTGGAGTATTTCCATGTGAGCTAGAGTTTCCACAGTGGGCCAAGTGCGGAGATTTCCTCCGGAACTGTGGCAAGTCGGGTCACCAGCGATGTTTGCATTCGCGGACGTAGGTGACCTTTTGCTAATGTGTTTACCCGGGTGATAGTATTCGTATATCATATTTTGTATTAATCGCGACACAATTTTGACAGACTTAAAAAAATTTACAACACATTGGCTAAGTTTTAAAAGATAAAAAAATTATAAAATGTCTAGATTGTTTTGTTGTCTAATATTTGTAGAATAAGTAAGAAATCACTCACAAGGTTAAAAATTCATGTCCGGTTTTTCCCTGGAATAAGATTCATGTCTGATTTTTCCCTGGAATAGTTGGTTGACGAGTTTCGACTCTGATCAACTTGACCCGTAAGGAGGGTTGTGGTGACCCTCTGCTGCGATTGCAGCATGGGGGGAGCCCCAATGCCGACGAAAAACACCTATGGTGTTAGAGGCGGAGTATTGATCTCGATCTTTGCACCTCTGAGTATAACAATCATAGGCTGTTGCACCAACTGATGCTAAAAAAAGTAAGAAATCACTCACAAATGATTCGGAAATTGTTTTACAAATCAACCAAAAATACGATAACCTAAATTTAAATAGTATGCATCACTACAATAGTTTGAGGGTCACAGTACTATCACAATACAACAAACTATGACTAATTATCAGGATGGCAAGTTGCTCATACAAATATACACAAATAATTGCGTGGAGTTATGAAGGCCTTGGGGCTTTTGGGACCACTACTATTCGTTAACCATTATTATCTTTATACATATTTCAGTCAGTTAGTTATAATACTTACAACTCATCAATTGAAGAAAATGTGAGTTATATCGACCGAATCACATTATATTAGGGAAAATCACTGGAATGATCATGCTGGCCAAGAAATTATCAAAATGATATCCGGCTCCAGAGGTAGCAAATTCTAGTCATTAACCAGAACTCATGCCAACTGCTCACCCGACAACCTTTATGCCTGTGAAGAACGGTGCCGACAACGTCTGTGCAAGTGAAAAATAGTGCCAGCAACCTCTATGCATGTGAAGAACGGTGCCAACAACCTATGTGCTTGAGTTTGGCCTGATAGCCAGAATCTGGCACATCTGGCACATCTGAAGGCGAATGGTCTTTTTGATTATTTCTTGATCAGTATGGTTATTTTAGTGATTTTTTGTTATATTATTGTGTCTTTCTTGCTTTAGTTTGGGCGAGTCTGTTAAACGGATGATTCGTTACGCCGCTTGGTACCTAACAAGAACTATTGTAAAGAACTACTTTGGAAACGTGAGAAAAATATTATGTTCAAATAAGATAGAATTCTAATCCCTTTGTTAATTAATAGGAGTTGAGTGTTAACACAAAGTCGACTTCTTTCTCTTGGTTGAATTTTGGAGGGAATTGGGTATAGTTAATGATATAGATGACTTTGGGATAAAATTTTGTAAAACAGTATTTGACAATAAAATACCAGGAAAACAACCCCTTTCAGTCATATACACTGTTTTACAATAAAATATTAGAATCAATATATTTCATAGATAACTACTACAACAACAATCACTTAATAGTTTTATTTACTATTTCCATAACATAATATATACCAATACCATCACCATAAACAATTAAACACAAGCCTACCAGCCACTCCTCAAACCTGTCTCACCAACTCGCATTCTAGAAGCATTTTTACAATTAACAATTATACACTCATCTCTCTCTCTACCCCCTATATAGTCAAAACCTTATCAAATCCATTATCAACTTCAAGTACTCAAAACTGCAGGCTTCTATATCCATCTATATATATCTCTATCATTTTATCTCTCTCAAAATTCAAAATTGAGAAATATAAAACAATTAAAATGGGAAGATCTCCTTGTTGTGAAAAATCACACACAAACAAAGGAGCATGGACCAAAGAAGAAGATGATCGTCTTATTGCTTACATCAGAGCTCACGGTGAAGGTTGCTGGCGGTCGTTACCGAAAGCCGCCGGTCTCCTCCGGTGCGGCAAAAGCTGCCGTCTCCGGTGGATCAATTACCTCCGACCGGATCTCAAACGCGGCAACTTTTCCGACGAAGAAGATGAACTTATTATTAAACTTCATAGCCTCCTTGGAAACAAGTAGGTTTAATTTTATCTTTTTTTCACGAGATTTCTTTTAAATTATTGATTTTTGTTTATTAATTTCCGTTTTGGGAATAATTAGGTGGTCGTTGATCGCCGGAAGATTACCGGGTCGGACGGATAATGAGATAAAGAATTACTGGAATACACATATTAGAAGAAAGCTTTTGAACCGGGGAATTGATCCGGCGACTCACCGGGCGGTGACCGATACAAACCATCTTCAAACTAATAACATTACCTCCGCCGCCGCCGCCGCCGCCGCCGCCGCCGGTGCCGGTGTCGTCTCCGGCGAAGGTGCCACCTATAATGTTAACTCCTTGCATGATGTTACCACATCTACCACCATCTCGTTTGCAAACCATCATCTTGTCAAACACGAAGAGTTAGAAGATGTTAAAACCGTCTGTGATTCACCTCGCCGGAAAATCAAAACCGGCTCACCGGAGATTCAAGAACGGTGCCCGGATTTGAATTTGGAGTTGAGAATTGGGCCACCTCATCATAATTATCAAAACAACATCATACCATCTTCATACATACAACATCATCAACCGGCCGTTGAGTATCATCGTCCGGCGTTGATGACCGGCGGGAGAACTTCCGGTGGTGGCATCATATGTTTTTCCTGTAGTTTGGGGATACAAAACAGCAAAGAATGCAGTTGTACCTCTAGCCTGAATGGTACAAGTGGTAACAGCACTGGTTATGATTTTTTAGGTATGAAAAATGTTGCGTTGGATTACCGGAGCTTGGAGATGAAATAATATTATTTTCAGTCTGCTAATTAATTTTAACAATAATATTTGGGTTTTCTTATAAAAATATATAAGTAGATAGTTCTTATTTTTCTGTATAATTAAAATATCTTGGTAACATCAGTTAATAGAGAAAGTAAATAGTGGTTGATACCAAATTTTGTAAGATTATTATTTTGAACTGATTTTGTTTTGAAGATCATCTATGTGCAACAAACTTCTTGTCTACTATTTTGGTTGTTACTTTCTTTTTCTAATCCGTGTAATATAAGTACCAAATCTCCTTTTTGTTTATAAAAGAGACACCAGACCATAAGAAAAGCTAACTTCTAATATTATTAAAAGGTTTTGACATACTAGTTAATAAAGAGTAGATTAGAAATTAGCTCCACATTTGTACCCCATCTACACGTGACTTGAATATGAATGTATTGTCATAGTTAAATAAATATAAATGGTAAATCATCAGTTCTTATAAAGATTGGGATAATATAGGAATAATTAAATCTAAAAGTTATAAATAATAAATCATATGGATTTATTAGTATAAAATTATATTTTAAGATACGTATAACTACAATCTTTTATGAATTATTAAGTTTCAATAAATTCTTAGAAATTTTTTATAGTTAATTTAATTATTTAAAAGTAATATATATCATAAGAGAAAGAGGTGAAAAATGAATATGAGAATATCACTCTAGAGTGAAGTAGATCATACCGTTATGTGAATGATGAAGAATAACCATTTAAAACTATGTTATTTTGTTTAAACTAATGTAGATATTAGCTTCAATCTTTTTTATCTATTTCTTTTCAATCAACCCCCATAAATTGTTACTACTTTTCTTTATCATAGTTATAAATATAAATTTCTATTTTAATGTATTCATATTTTTATTAAAGAAATCAATTTGAATTATAAGGTTTATAATATATTTTTTTATCCTAATCAAATGGGAATGATAAAAAATAACCAAAGATAAGGTACATATCAAATTTTATTTTAATTTTAATCAAATAACGTAATTTTTAATAGTTATATATATACATTAAATGTGTTAGAACCCTATATTCACTTTTTATATATTATAAACGTCTAATGCACATGTAGGTTTATTTTAATTTTCTAACCTACAGATGTATATAAGAGTATAAGTGATCACATGCTGAAAGAAAGACACAGGAAGAAAGAAGAGACAGAGGACAATTGTCAATTGGTTTAAGAGAGAGCTCATTAATTAATTCTTTGTTATTCGTTTTGTATTTAATTTCAATAACTAATAGTTAATACTGATTTCATAGGTTATTGTAATATTTGTAGTTTCAATTGGTGGATCTCTTTGATGATTAGATGAAGGTAGTAATGTCATATTTTTGTTATCGAGGATGAACGAAAGTATTTGTGAGTTGACAAAATATGATGGATACGATTAACGTAGATGAGGGTAACGTATGGTAGCATTTTCTCCACCTTAAAGGTTACTTGTATATCATTGCTTAAATTACTTGTACATCTTTATTTGATGTAGTGAATGGTGATACCGTGAGAGCATGAGCATTGGAGCTGTGATTTTATTGTAGTTAATCTACCCGACACATATAAATAGGATGAATATTTGGTACTAAGTACCGGTACCGTAACGATAGTTTCAGTAATCGTACCTACTTTTCAAGAAATTCAGTAACAATACGAGACGGTACCAATATCGAATGTCTTGAATATTTTGTAATAGTACATGCACCGTACTGATAGATTCGGTACAAGTACCGGTACCAACCTTTCTTGAAAAATTCCAGTACCGGTATCAGTCACATCCCTAGTCGTAAACATCGTATTTAGAAATGATTAACTATTTACTACTAATATAAATGTGGATTATTTTATTTATGATGACATAAAAGCATCTTAAACAAAAAAAAGTTAGTATAGATAGATGGAATCAATTTACAATATACGTATAGATCATTTTATATTCGGTAGTCGGTACCGGAATCGAAAACTGACCATTTTTTTTAAATGTGTTTGTTTTGGCAACCAGTGTGGGGTCTAATAGCTTGAGCCTTTTAACATGTGATAGAAGTATTGAAATATTAAAATTAAAAATAATAGAAAAGAAGAAAATTGTTCAAATTTCGTTATGCTATGTGGAAAACATGCATATACAGAGAAAGATTGAAAGGCGTTTGAAAAGTGTTTTGGGTTGTTGCAGAATGTTTCTTTGGATAATTGGATCGATGGATGAATGGATAATAGTATAATACTTGAGAGAAGTTCATTGGAAACTAAAATATAGGAAACGAGACAAAGATGCTGTATTTTGTATGTTAAATTTGTATAAAGAATTTGTTTTGGTACGTTTTACATAGTTCTTGAAACTTTTGTGTATAAACATATGTGGATACCAGTTTTAGAAAAACAGACAAAATTAAAGTGATAGCAGTTTTAGAAAAATAGACACAAGTACTAAAATTTAGTTTTAATAAAGTTATTATAGAGGGTTCGATTCTTGATTGTTGAAGCAATTAACAATAATCACTCACGAACTTTCAGTTTAATTAGTTTTCATATGAATAAATTGGTATAAAGAATGTGGATATCAAAGGGTATGTGACCGAGCACTACCAATATCTAGCTTTTTAAGCACTCTAAAGACGCATACATATATAATCATACTCTAAAATCTACACAATTGTTCATCATAAGACTCTTAACTCTAGGAACTCAGCTTTTAGGGTTTAGGTTTTAGTGTTTGGCTTTAGAGTTTAGATTTTGAGGTTTAGCTCTAAGGTTTAGTTTTAAGGGTTTAGCTTTAGTTTTTAGATTTAGAGTTTAGGTTTTAGAGTTTAGTTTTAAGGGTTTAGCTTTAGTTTTTAGATTTAGAGTTTAAGTTTTAGAGTTTAGATTTTAGGGGTTTAAATTTTATGGTTTAACTTTTAGCGTTTAGTTTTAAGATTTAGCTTTAGGGTTAACTTTAGAATTTAGCTTATAGAGTTTAGTTTTTGGAGTTTAGCTTTAGGATTGAGCTTTAAGTTTACCATTTGAGGGTTTAACATTTAAAATTCAGCTTTTACGATTTGGCTTTAAACCTTTAAAATTTATGTGTTCAATTCATTGTTTCTTCCTAATCATCATTGTCTTCCTAAACTTACTAGGATGTCTCTCACCCGATTTAAGTGTTTTTGTTTTGGTTAATTGGGGAAAGGTCTAATTTAATAACAAGTGAATCGGTGGGTGATGTGGGTATTGCGATATAGTGATTTACATACACAAGATCATTAATGAAATTTATAAAGGTTGATAAGTTTAACTACAAACACACACAGTAAATAAGTATACATATTGCAACGTAATATACTGTAAGTAAGAACAAAGTATCGATGAGAGTCTAATACTCAATTGTTGATCCAATTTAGACATTTAAGGAAATGCTTATTGTTAGCCATTTAAGGAAATGTTTATTGTTACAAAATTTAAGTAAGAACAAAGTATCGATGAGAGCATTGTTTTTAAGGTTTAACTTTAAGGTTTAGAATTTAGAGTTTATGGTTTAGGATTTGACGAGTCGATTCCAACACCACTGAAATGAGTTCAATCGGAGGTCGTTTGTGTCGGTTTATGTGTCTTTTAAATCTCTCTTATTCTTCTTAAAATAAGCCATTTATTTTCAATAACCCTACCTTTGCCTAGTATATAGTTTTGTTAAGAGAAATTTAACTTATTTAGTGTACGTCCCTATACAAATACAACTTTGTATGTTAGCATTCGTCATGATGTGACCTACTATAATCTTCTTCTATTTTGCAATATATGTATATATATATATATATAACCATGTTAAAAAACTTAAAAAAAGATATAAAAAATGGATCATGAGTGTTTCCATTTGGTTTTCTTGTTATTATCTGAATATAAATTGTTACAGAAATACACTACAATAATATCGTGTTAATATATTTGAATGAATGTGCAAGACTCAGGTTTATAGGATGAAGTCGTGAGAGATATTGTCTTCATCGTTCACGATATTTAAGTGGTTCAGTGATTTTGAAAGGTTTGCAAATTATTGAGTAATGTAAGGGCCCGTGGTTAGATGATGACTAGATAAAGGTATATTGTATGGTGATAAAGGTTCATACAAATTGAAAAGGTTTACTAGGCGAACCGACTTAAACAAAATCCGATTAACCTTATTCCGTCTTCATTTAAACTGACTCGTCAAACCCTAACAAGAAAACATTGAATCTTAAAACATAAAGTTATACCTTTTAAGAGGTAAAAACTAAGCAAAACTCTAAAAGTACCTCTACCTGATCATGAACATCGCCCCACAGGGCTCAAGGTGAGGATTCTCGGGGGTGGGGAGTCGAGTCTCACCGAAATAGGGGAAAAGAAATCTAGGCGTTGGATTAAGAAAAAAGATTAAGCCTTTTTACCACCCTCCCTATAAGTACTCGACAATTTTATAATTTCAAACACATTAAAATCTCACATCTCTTTTATTCACATACATTTTTCAATCTTTCTACAAAAAATTGGAAGGTGAATCATCATGTGGTCTTCGTGAGACGGTTCAAACAAAAGGTTTCAAAAACCACATCCTAAAAACTACAAACACCACAAAATAACTCATTCAATGCACCCGGTTATCAACCACAACCACAATCTCCTCAAATAAACATACCCCTTCCTACTATAACAACCCACATTTTGACCCCAATCTTTTCAACAAACGTTTAACCAATTTGATTCAATGTCCCAACAAATCGTTTCATCAATTCAGCAACAATCGTTTCAACCAAACAACCAATCTTCCTCACAAGACAACTTTCAAAATTTATTCTTTTATTTCCTTTTTAACTTTTATTTTTGATTTTTAATTTTTAATTTTTTAGTCGTTTATTTTTAACGTTCTTTTGTTTTTATAGATTATCGTGAACAAAATGAATATGACTTTTGCAAACCCAAAGACGACCCACCATCACCACAACCAACGAAATCGAAAGCACCGGCCTGACGGTGGAGCCCTATAGAAGAGGTCGTTTTATGTAAGGCGTGGCTATTCCATTCCAAAAAGAGCCAAGTCAACCAACAAAGACGCGATGATTTTACAAACTGGTAAAACTTTTGTTTTACATTTTTTTACAAAAACGTGACAACTGTATAATATATATTTTTTTAACCGTAGGTAAACGAAGGGTTTCACTCAATAATGAAAGACAATTCCCGAACCGTTGATCAAATTTAATATGCGTTTGTGTGTATATATTAGTATAGGGGGTGTGTATTATGTGAACCAGCTTTTATCCTGTGAACCAAAAACTAAATCTGGGCCCTTCATTTATAAGAGATTCAATCTATCTGGGCCATTCATTTTAGTATGTGTATACACTGTGTAACACATGTGTACATAGTGTATACATGTGTTACACAATGTACACACATACTAAAATAAAGGGCCCAAATTGAGTTACACTAAAATAGAGGACCCAGATTTACTTTTTTTGTTCACACGATAAAAGCTGGTGCACATAATACACATCCCTTATTAGTATATATCTATTTGTTTTATAGTTCTTAATGAATAAACTAGTCTCTTAAAGATTTATATATCTTGAATAGATAGTTTTTATATGTTTTGTAAGTATACTAGTGTATTTACAAATCAACTTTTATCATAAAGTATGTTAATTATTGAAACGGTTGGATTAACCAAGATGAAAAAAGGTTTTGCCATTGTTGATCCATATCGTCTTACAAAATTATTAATGAACCATCTATTATTAATTTTGTTGTTTGCATCATAGACCTTTTTTTATTTAAAAATACATAAATAAAATAAAATCTAAAACCGATAACCAAACCGAAACCAATAAAAAGATCGAAAAACTGGAACTAGTTAAGAAACAAAAAAAACCAAAAAACCACAATCAAACGGTTATGAAAAAGCAATTTCTTTTCACGTGGCGCCAATTTCTTGATAGATCTCTACCAACTAACAATTATTATCTGGCCTTGAACCAACCAACCATCACACCTTTCAATTATTGATCATTTAATTATTCTAACCACATGTTTTCAAATTATCCCCTACTAACTTGTTAAAACATTTACTTTAACTATAAAGGAAAATGCACTTTTCGTCCTTCTAAGGTTTGTATAAGGATTTATGTTTTTAGTGTATGTTTAACGGTTTTTGTTCATAACGTTTAAACTTTTAAAAGTTTTTTTATTAACGTTTTAAGTTTTAAAAGTTTTATGTAAAGGGTATAGGAACGAAAACTGTCATAATTTAAAACTGTAGAACAAAAACTGTTAAGCCTGGACTGAAACTGTTAAAGCTTATAAACCTCAACGACTAAAACTGCAGTCTACTCTTATAATTATAATATCTTATTAACGGCAGAGGCTCTCGAGTGCTATCCATCGGTTTCCAGACGATGTAAGCAATGTCCATTCATCGACCTCCATGAGATCGTACCACTCAGATAAGCGGGAACTGGATGGAATCCGCAAACCATGTACCTCCAGATAAGCGGGAACCACATGGAATCCGTAAACCCCCTCTCTTCATCAGGTTCGAACCGGTTACCTCTATCTGATGTTTACTTTCTACCCATCACAGGTAAGGGTGTTCAAAATAATTGAAACTCGAAAAAATTCGATGTTCGAATCGTATCCGAAAACCAAAAAAACCGATTCGAAATCAGATTCGGATTATTCGGATCGGATAATAAGATTTTAGATTCGAATCGGATTTCGGATTGGTAGAGATTATTTTTTTCGGATCGGATATTCGAATTCAATCCGAATAAACCGAATAAACCCGGTTTATTCAGGTTGTTCGGATACAAACGTTTTAGGTTTTTCGGTTTATTCGGATTGGATTCGAATCGGTTATATGATTTTAGATTCGGTTCGGATTTGAATTAAAAATTTTCAAATTCGAATAAGCCGAATAACTCGAAATCCGACTCGATGAACACCCCTACTCGCAACCCTCTGATGCAGGAAGAATTTTTGCTACACTAAACTTTTGTAATAACTTTAAATGTTGATGTTATGAATGTTTCTAAGCATTTACTTGTTTGAAAGATGAGTCATCATAGTCATACACTTGATTGAACTCCGACCTTAGAAAACTTAATTAGTAAAAGAGAAAATCAACAAGATAAAGTTTTTTTTATTTTTTATTTTTATTTTATGCAGTTCATCAACAAAGCAGATTCATACCCTAGTAGCAAACGAGATGGCTTCACACGCCGTAAACAAGGGTTCAAAACTCTGTAAATGTAACCATTTTTTTAGCTTAATCACTTGTCTCCCTCCATTTCTACAAAAGTCATGTTTAACCCGTTCACCCTTTTTCCAACTTACTAGCTTACCTCTGTTCAATTTACAAATAACTTTTCTAGTTTCTAATGTTTCAACCTAACCTTGTACTATATATATTATACATTTTAACTTATTAAGCTTTTGAGTAAACTTCTTTATTGCTCTTGTGGTTTTTTCAATGTAACTATTTTCATTCATTAGTTCTAAATATTGTTTTTTTACTCTCTAACCTATGCGTTTAGTCCTTATTAGCTTCAATCCACTAACGTTGTTAAATTTATTCTGTTAAATAAATGACATTTTAGACTTTTTATAGTTAAAGACTAACTATGAAATTATATCACCTTGGGTATTATGGAGGAACTATTCTTATCAAAATCAAAGAATTAAAACCAACCCCTCCTTACCCTTCCCCTTGCATTCATATCAAAACCCTCAAGTCGTCGGTGACCACCCCATTGCCCGTGACCAGCCCACATGAATGGCTATATGTGGTGGGGGTTAGAATTGGCAATGATGAGGGACAGGAGAAGGGTGGGTAACTTAGTTTGAACGCATTAGAGCATTCACATCCAATTCTCCATTTCTATCTCCATAGTTTAACCAAATATCACATTTTTCTAAATTTTTATACATATTTTGTTTAACCATCCACATCTCATTCTCTATCTATTGCTCTATTTCACACACAAACATTTATTTTATTATTATCTTCTCTCTTATACACTCACAAAAAAATTATAAAGATTCTCTATATTTAGATAATCTCTAGCTATCTAGAGAACTCTAAATAATAGAAATAGAGATTCTTATAGAGAATGGGATGTAGCTACGTTTTTGCTTAAAATCTCTAAATTTTAGTGAAAATCTTAGTATAGAGAATGGGATGTGAATGCTCTTATATATCCTATAACAATTTTGAGAGTATTACATAATTAGTCCTTAACTATAAAAAGTCTAGATGCCTAACATAAAAAAATATAAGGTGTCAGTAGATTGGAGCTAACGGGGTAAAATGTATAAGTCGGGAGTAAAATGACAATTTTTAAACTAATGGATTAAAATAGTTACTTTAAGTAAACCCCAGCGAAGAAAATAGAAATTTACTGTAATTTTACTAATGTAGTTTTTCCTTAATAACTTATGTCCAATAATTTCTCTTTAGAATTGTATTTGTTAAAGGGTTTAAATTTGTTTTCTAGCTGTATCGATATAAATTTTGTTAAAAAGGAGTTGTATTTGTCTATTTGAGATAGAGTAAATTTTTGGTATTGTAGGTTGTATCAATTGACGTGGACACCGAATTACAAGCATCACTATCGTTATATAGTTGCCTTCTATTTGTGTTTTAATAGAACCGAGTCTACGTAGTTTCATATGGCTTTTTTATGTGTTTAACCACGTTAATGCGACCGGCGCAAGTTTTAATCGTACCATCATGCCACAATCCACATGGCGGATAACTTTATCCATTGCTATAATGGATCATGCTGGAATTGGCAATGCATTGACTAAAAGAAAAACTGTCTTTGTAGCGAATTAACATGGCCTCTTTCATTGCCAGTTAATGTTGCATTTATCAAACCTGAACCTGATTGTGATCGCTTGTGTCTTCAGTTGTGTTTGTGTGTCATTTGATTCTTATTTCCTAGTTAAACAACATTTTAATTTATTGTTAGTTTGATTAAACAAAAAAATTTGTGTGCTACTTTCACAATCAAATAAATGACCACATGTTCCCCATAGGTGTCCTACTTATACTAGATTCCATATATCTAAGTTAATTGGGTTTTGAAATAACACATGTGTCACATTTGTAATGGGTATAGTCATACTCGTACACAACTCCGTCATTCATAAATAATACACATATTAGGATAGATCATAAACAAAGGTACATGAGCTATTGTATAACATATGGACATGCATGGTGATATCAACTCATTGTCACGCTTTAAGTCACGACATTCATGTCGCCATGTCGGAATTTCATGTTTGAAGGAACCCCCCATGTAGGTATATATGCTTGGGTAACAAAGTAAAAGTATTTATCTAGTGGATAAAGTTAGTTAACTATCATAGGAAATACCATACCAGTTTAAAAGTCCTAACTAGATTAAAAGCTCGTGTATTACACGTTTAACATGCCAATTTTATGCTAAAGATATCAAGATACAAGTCTAACACTCTAACAACATAACATTCCTGTCGCACAATATCAAATAAAAATTCCTCGTCAAGCTGGAGTTAGTAAATCGCATTAAATGTTCAAAATCCTCTTCAGAACTGTACGTCCTTGTCTTCCTTTGCTTAGATTTTGTTTTTCTTAAACACTTAAATAAATATTTCCAACACAAACACCATAGCCAGAAGAGGATAATGCCATAATCTATTCGATGTGGCCATTGTGCATGTTTTCTAATTGTCTAGCCATGTAAAAGATGGCTTAAACCCTTAACTTGATTATTTTATAATTTTTTTTCCTTTTGAACGTGGAAGATAATAATAAAAAGACAGAAAGACAGTGGCAAGTACGTTGGATGCAAGCAAAGCAACCGCAAACTACAATGTATTGTGTATAACCACATTATTGAAATATAGGAAAGATATGCTTAGATTGAATCATACATGTGATCAGTATTAAAACTTATTACTTTAAACCCAACAACACATGATTTATTTAGCATATACTTGGGAGGTCAAGATGACTTACTCTTATAAATACTTGTGGTGATCGACCTATTATTAGTGTGAATATTGGAAAGCTTAAAAGCATGTTGAACTGACTAGCGTATGATAAACTTTTACAAGCTTAGCAGATCGCTAAATTAAATGTAGTGGCAAATTAATATAGAATAAGAATGACCACCATATTTCTATGTAATATTACTTCTTAGCAAGCATCTTTCAACTCGCGGCCCGTTTGAATCTTAATATTATTAATATAAGCTAGGGGTGAGCACGGTTCGTTTCGGTTTGGTTATTGCCTAAAACCGTAACCGTAACCGTAACCGAAATATTCGGTTATTAATTTTTAATAACCGTTCGGTTTCGGTTATATTATCGGTTTCGGTTCGGTTTTTGGTTATTATCGGTTTTTGTTCGGTTTTCGGTTATTTTCGATTTTTTTATATTTTATTTTATTTTATTTTTTTTTAATTAACAAAACGTTAAAAATTCAAATGCCTAGACTATTAATAGATAATTCATGAAGTGATTTATGAGACGATATGAATCAATAGTGGCGAAACATATTTCGCC
>WOUH02000012.1:4353777-4367638 GCA_009936405.2 Stevia rebaudiana
GTGTATGACATATCTTTTCCGACAGTCTGCATGTCGAATGCTAAAGTTGTTGAATTTGATTTTCCATGTTTTAACGCGCTTGATACTTCCATTTGGAGATTCGCGTCTTTTTTATCTTTGGTAATCTGACCCGTAAACGATACGGGTATCTTTTCTTTAACTGCAAGCATATGTTCCACGTTGATTCCTTCATAACCAACATCATGGTCCCAACCGTGTGGGTCAAGTACCGGTCTAGCGAGCCATTGGTTACCAGAATCTAGAGCACGATACCGATGAGTAGGATTATCTGCATCAAATGAAGCGGGTAAAGTCATATCTTGAACCGCAACAGGAACCGTTGCAGCACTGTTACTGTCTTCTTCCACATTGTTAGAATCAGTGACATCATTCTTACTTGCTTCCGCCATTTTCTTCATCATTTTTCTTCGTTTCTTTTCTTCCTTCAATTGTTTCTTCATAAATAACTTTTCTCGGTGTTCTAATTCATCATAATATGATTTCTTTTGTGATTTACTAAGCTTTGACAACTGGGAGCTCGTCAACCGTTTAAACGGGGGTAATTCATCGTATTCTGACGATTCTTCATCAGACAACACATCATCATCATCATCAACTCCATCATAATCATCATCATCACCAAACTGTTCTTGAGGTAGCTTCAACTGAGGTCTTGATTGAAGAAGATTCGATAAAATATACGGTAACGGTGGAGCTCGAGTTCTAGCTGCAAACGGTTTGCCAGGTGGCGAGTCTTGCAACTTCAACAACATATTCGCCTCAACAAGAATCTTTGAAGCAAATGAAAGTAGTAACAAGTGAGGCTTCCACACTTGACCATTTGGCAGAACCCGTTGACCAGCCTGGTTCGTTCTACAAGCTGAATGGTTCTCGACTAATGAAACAGGGTTCATGAGACGCATATCACCCGCAGCCTGCCGAATGGCTTGTTGGACCACATGGGACCGTTGGGTCACAAACATGTCATAACTAGTGGCTGTACCGTTTGGACCTTCGGGTGGAGCCGATGCAGCGTGGGTCAAGACCACAATCGCATTAAACCAAATCGACTGACCAAATATGTCGGTTATGGTTCTCAATAGAGGCATATCACCAAAATCCCTACTTTGCATATCTAACCGATCAAGATACAAAACAATATCCGGAGGTGATTTTTGGATAAACCGTTTAACCGACTGAAGAATTTTCTCGTTTTTTCTTTGATCAGCCCATGAAGAAAGAAGACCAGGTGTGTCAATAACACGAACCTTAATACCTTGAACGGTTCCAACAACATCCTGAACTTTTTTTGTTCCGAGCTGAAACGCGTCAGTTTCGAACTTAACTTCATCAAATATTGAATTAATGGTTGCACTTTTTCCGACACCGGTTTTACCAAGAACCATGATGGTGCATGAGAACTCAAGCGGGTCTTGACCAGCTGCTTCCAAATGTTCAGCCATTGCACTAGCGCGCTCAAAGCTAAAAGCCGCAACGCGACCTCCATTACTGCCTCTTAATTGTTCAGCCAAACCTAACCGATACAAGACTTGAGCCACAACAACGTTATGAGTCGTCTGTCCGAGCCTGCGCGCGAGTCTCAGAAACTTGACCCGTATCATCTGGAGCTTTTCACGGGTTTCATCGTTTTCATCAGGCTCCCCGTTTTGCGGTTCGTCGATAACTTGGTTTTGTAAAGAAGCGTTTCGGTTTGGTTGGGATTGAACCACACGGTGAGCCGGTTCCAGTAACGGTGCACCATTTCCGAGACCGGCGGGGCGGGTTGGAGTCGGGGATGGAACCGAGGCGGGTTTGGTTGCGGTAGTTGGTTTGGAATTAGGAATTGGAGATTGATTAGGTTTTGAATCATGTTTGGGAGTTGAAGATTTGGGTGGAGATAAAGAGACGCCGATAACGGGTTTTGATTCCGGTTCTTTCTTCACCGGCGTATCTGGTTTCACTTCATGATTTTTCGGTTCACTTTTTTTTACTTCGGGTTCATCAATGGCTGAAGTACTTTCTTCTACTTTTTTACCATCTTGAATTTGTTCAACTGTTGACCCGTTTTGAACATTGAGCGAGTTATTACTAAAAGTTTCAGACTTTTCCTTTTGTTTGTAACTGTCATCATCTTTACTTTCGGTAACTAACGAATCTTTTTCATTCACATCTCCGTTGACTTCAACTTCCACATCACCATCTGGAGGAATTTTGTGACTCACATGATCGCCATTAACACCACCATCATGAACAACTGTTTCATCCGACCCAACATGATCAGAAACTCCATTTTCAGAGTTTTCTGAAATTCCAATAACGGGCTTCTTGTTAACCTCGTTAACATCTTCCAATATATAAGCATTAGATTCCTTTTCAACCTCATTCATCCTGTTATCTTTAACCCCGTTATTTTCCAACACATTCGGTTCATCTTTGCTTAAATCTGTATGATTCTTTTGTTCATCACTAACACCCGCTTCTTTAACCTCAACTGCTAACACGTCAGTTCTCAATTCACTTGTTTCATCCAAAACATCCTTATCAGAAGTACTTTCTACATCAATTTCCTGACCCAAATTACGCACGTTTGCATCACTAAAACCATCATTCATAACCTCATTAGCTTCTAATCCACTCGGCTGATTGCTGGCATTGCTGTCAGATGTATTTCTCTCCTCATCAACTTCTACAAAACTATGAACTTTTCCCTCAGGTTCCACTTCATTATCTTCATTATTTTCATTCACAACAGGATGATCCATAATGGTATTCTCAGAGTTACTTTCCTCATTGTTTACCTGCAAATAACCACCAGTTACTCAAAAAATATAACCAATTGAACCCAAGAAAAATTAAACAAAAAAAAGGTTACCTTTAAAGATATAGCATCCTCAACAGGATCAACAGGTTCCTTTTCAATAACTGTTTGTGTTTCACAAGGAGTCACATTTGCATCTTCATCTAACCATACAGAAACATTAAAATCAGCCCCATTTTTATCAATTTCATCTTTTCTATCATTATCAACAGTTCCTTCAACCTCAACCGATGAATCATCATGTTGATTTTCAATAACTGTTTGTGTCTCACAAGGAGTCTCATTTGCATCTTCATCTAACCGCAAAGAAGCACCAAAATCAGCCCTATTTTCATCAATTTCATCTTTTTTATCACCATCAACAGTTCCTTCAACCTCAACCGATGGATCAACATGTTCCTTTTCAATAACTGTTTGTGTCTCATTTGAATCTTCATTTAACCGTAAAGAAACACCAAAATCAGCACCATTTTCATCAATTTCATCTTTTTTATCACCATCAACAGTTTCTTCCACCTCAACCGATGCCGACTCGCTCTCAATACCACCATTTATACCCTCAAAACCATCATCAGCTCCATTATCATTTACCCTATCTCCCAACACATCTTCATCAAATCCCTCTAACTTCACTTCTTCCGCCTTATGCACACCATTTTCCATCACAAACCCTAATAACTATCTCCAAAACCGGATCCCTAAAAACTAGTAACAAAAAAACCCTAAATTAGCGAACATAAACAACCGTGCAGAACTTTTCAATCAAACAGCAATGATAACACAAATACACAATCAAACATATGCAAACAAACGTTATCTCATATAACAAAAGATCTGCATCAACTACAAACTTGAACACGAATTGCGGATAAAAACTAGGGTTTAACGAATCAAATAGATGAAAATCAAAGATATGAAGGGTTGATAATAATAATAATACCTCAAGGTCTAGATTGACGTCGAAGAGAAACGGAGAGAAAAATGGTAGAATTGTATCACACTCCTGTTCGAGCTATATGCTATATCTACGCACACATACCTAACCAGTTTGGTTATGTTTCGATGGTGGGTTTGATCGAACGGTGGAGGTTGGTTGATCGAATTGATCGTTGGTGAAGAGCGAGTCAGGGTGACGCCATATATATAAGACAACATGTTATTTTAACTTTTTTCTCGTGTGTGTATATGTAAATTACTATAGTTATCTTTTCGAAGTTTATGGGATCTTACTCTAGTTTAACATTCTTCAATGCAAATCTTATTTTGGTGAAACGTTGGTATGCCCTAAAATACATGAGATTTTCTCTTTGTGATGCAAGGATTAATTTGATATTGATGTTAGAGGTGGGTGACATGGGCGAGCTTGGTTATGCCAAAGGTTGTTGAAGGGAACCGAATGAGCTTTGTTGTGTCAGAGCTCACCAGGGGCGACAAAGTAAGGGGGCGTGCAAAATAGTGAGCAAAAGAAGTATACATAAAGATAGATAACAATTGGTAAAGCTAAGATAACCATGATTAGATTGTGACACGATATAGAAGAGAAATCCCATGTGTATACATTTACATTTTCACTTAATTTTAATATACTGATTAGTAATGATTAAGTTACATGACTTTAACGACCTTTAATGTAACATCTTAAAAAATGATAATGTGATGATTTAAAAAAAATATATAATTATCGTCTAAACTTGATCGATGACGTTCAACTATGTGGCATGTGGTGGTAATGAATTTAAGGTTATGGGAGAGGGGGTGTCGTAAATTGGTAAAAGCAAGTATGTGTGTAGATAATAAACTGTAGCTTATATATTAAAGTTTATGTATAATGGGTTGGCCTGTTGGTTGGATAATGGTATAGTTAGTATTATCGAGCAAAAGAACATCTTTATACCAAAATTAGTTCCATGTCTTTGTAAGAAGATGAATTTTCAGTAATGACTGATTGTAGACAAAAATAAGATTAATCTAAAAACTAACTCGCCACAATCATTAAACTTGATAACAAAACATGGTCGAATTTCAATGTTTGATCATGCATGTGTGCGGTTATAAATTGTCGTGTAACAACATCAAATCTTGATATTTTACATATTTTGTAGCCATAAAATTTTATAAACTTCTTAAACTAAGAGTTGTTGAAATACCATTAGTCTAAGTGTTGGCAATCAAGTCCAAGTATACAAATATTTTAATTTTAACCAACTCTTACTTCTATTAAAACTTTTGACTATTACAAAACAATAATTAGTGACTTATATTTATAAACTCCACAAAATTTATCATTAACTCAACTCAGATTCCTTAAAACTTGCAAACAAACGTTAGAGTTATATTAAATCTACTAAATATTAAATCAAACTTTAATTACAAACTAACAGATAAACATAATATAACTTTATATAGACATTCAAATCTACTAAATAGATTACTCTTTCACTAAGCATGACTATTCTCTAATGATATATTCAAATAGCACCATATTTGTAAGGGTTAGAAGATAACTATAGTCATTTTAAAATTAGTCAAATTAACATGTTCATTTGACTTCGGCTGATCTTTTGAATTTGACATAAAATATAGATATTGTTTGTAAATTAAACGTTTGTAGGCCTTCTTTAAAGATAAATCAAGTTATGTGCACACTTCTTATAACACTAGGGACTTGATTGGAAATATTAATTTTTCAGATTGATAGACATGGTGATTACGCAGACCGCTAGTCACGTACGTGACTAATGTTGGACCGCTGGATGGGGTGGTGGGGCAAGTTGAGTGGTTAATGGATCCCGGTGACAACCCTCCACGTTGAACTCATGTTTATTGGTCAAGAAGGTGCCTGATTTTCAATGTTGGAGTTGCTTTCATTTTAAGTAATATGTTACTTTCTGTTTTAAATATATATTCATTGTAAAATAAAATTTCGGTCGGGGTCTCTCTTGAAGCCACTTTTATGGTTTAAGCCTCTATTCCCCAGATCTTACTATTTTAGTGTTTTTTTTAATAGGTTTGTCTACAAAATAAAATAAAATTTTCTTTTATTAATTAAATAATGTAGGGTGTTAAGTGGGCTCTAATCGATGAAATATATCCCGCGTGGACCATATAGACGTATGAGGTTTTGAATCCGGTCTATGAACTCAATAGGAGAGTAATAATAGTTTCAAATTTCTTACATTGCTAAAGAAGACCGGTTAGTTAACATCAAAGGTCATTTGTCCTAATAGTACAATGTGATTGTTAAGGTGTCCCTCCCTAAAATAGGTTGAGGGCTCAAGTCTCATAGTGGACAAATGTGAAAAAAAAAAGGATGTAAAAAAAAAGTTAACGCCATGAAAAATAGTTCAAAGAATGGCTGTAAAAGAGAGCCTTATGATGGCAGTATGATCAAGAACTTCTGGTTTCATATGATACTAACAATGATGCATGATTAAGTTGGTTTTGTTTGTTCTTGAATGATGGTAGCTCTTGGTTGTTTATGCTTGGATGGTTTTAATTCTCACTATATATATACCTGTTTCTTGAAGTATTTGATTCACTGCAGCCGTTCAAAAAAGAAATTATTCATTGCATGTGGCCTCAATTATAGCATTTAACTCATATTATTATCTTCAAATATATATAGGATTCACATTAGACCATGTGTAATGGAGCTTGACCATCAAGTGACCATCCCATGTGGCACTTGGTCACATCATCATCAAACCATTTTATCATTACACATAGGGGAAGTGACCATCAAATGATATAAAAAATTGACCATGGTCACTTGGTGATAAACATAAATGCAATTAATTTTCTTATTTGTTTTAATATCAACCAATAAAAATAATCCACATCAGTATTTATTTTTTCCATCACTCACTTTCTATTCAAGCTCTATTACACACATTTTTATTCATATTTATCTCGATTACGTGGCATCAATGTGACAACTTGGTCACGCCCATTCCAAGATCAAACATGTGACTAACATTCCGCAAAAGGGATTGAAGTATGTGACTGACAATGACAATCCCCAGTGGTCGGGTTAGCGATTTAAATGAAATAGTCGTGACATTAGCAACCAAAAGCCAATCGGACACTAGTCTTAAAAAAATCTTAAAAGTATACATAGGATACAAGATCAGTTGTAATTTTTAAAAATAAAGTAGAAAATAATGTTTTCAAAATTTGAGAGTGCATTCATACAATTTAATTTCTATTTTATGATAGTCTTATTAACTAATACAAATAATTTCTAGTTTATACGTTTATGGACATATTGTTACCCACTTGGGAAGCACGGTTGCCCACTTGCCCCTGTTTGGGTGCTCGATCTTTACCCACCATGTGGGATTGAATAATTCGTATACACAAATGGGGACCTTTTGGATTCCAAGTAGAAGCTAATCATTAAAAGACAAACTACCATCCACTTCAAATAATTCAATGTACCACTTGATCTCCCTTATGTGACGTCTTGAGTTCGAGTTTAGTGAGGAACAAAATGCTTTAGGTGATTGCTAGATTATTTTAATAATTTTTGGATGTTAAAAAAAATGCTTCATGTTAAGAATTGACTTTTCTCAATTATGGATTTTACTTTCGTGTGAGTGGGTCGACTCGCTATATCTATGATGTTCGGGGCGGAAGGATGATCCATTTGTTTTAGGTGTGGTGTTTAAGACTCCGAACTACACGCGGTGTAAGGACCTGGGGTTAGACAAGCAATCTTAAATCTGCGCAAGTAACAGCGTTGTTAAGCTCGCCACACAGGACATGGATTGTCCCTGTGACCAAGCTCGGGCGTGAGAGTAAGTATATGTGTATTGAGAGTAAGAACTGACAGAGAGAATTCAATGATCTCATACCTTGGGAATTGTGTGTATTTATAGTATTATATTTGTGTACAATTGTCATATGAGTGCGTCTACTATTTTTGGGGCTGCCTTATCACTAGACAATTTCTGGAACGCCTTGTTGGCCTATTTTTGGTAAAAGATCGTTACTGGTTGTCAGCGATGGTCTGTATTGTGAGCCTGGCTTTTTGTCATGTTCCAAACCAGACACTGGGTCCGGAGCTAACTCGCTGAGTCTGTTTTGGGCCATTTGTTTAATTCAGCCCATTTTGTTGTGTTTCAGACTCATCCGTTGGTCCGATTGTTGTTAGTACCTTATCAGACTCAGCCGTTGGTCTGGATATTGCCACGTGATTGGGCTATTATCAAGTTTGCATTGTTTATGCGTTCAATAGATGAATTGGATCGTTGTATATTCTGTACGGATTAGACATACGTCGTCACTGTGAATCTTGGCTTTAGGTGTTCAAAGAAAGATTCAGTAAAAATAATCCAACTAAATGAGATGAAGTGGATATTCATGACATTAATCGGTACTTAAGGTGCATCCTCTCTATTATTGAAATGAGGAGTTTGACAAGTTTAGTGTAAATTTAAGTGTAGAATTAGATAAATATGCGTGTTTAATTTTTAAATTATGTAAATTGTAAGAAAATAAAAAAGCAACAACAATCATACCTATTAAATTTCACTTATAGCAAATTTGTTTGTATAGTCTGGAAGGGTGGGTTGTAGATAAACCATATCCACTTCCACCGGAAAAGAGTCTATAGAGACCCTCGACTTAGAGACAAACAAATAAAAACAGATAAAGACACGCGCGCACACCTGAACAACAAGCAAACCGATTGTTTTAAGCATATAGAAATAAAACGAGCTACCAAAATGGATCGCTTCACGTGTCGGTTCATGGGTCAAGCTTATGATTTGGATCATGGGTCGGGTCATGGTTCGAGTCATGAGTTGGGCTATGGTTTGAGTCATGGGTGTAATGAGGCAGATCATTGTCTCACTCATGGGTTGGGTACTGAGTCGAGTCATGGGTTGGATCATTAACCAGATCATTTCTTCAAGAAAAAGAATGAAAAAAACATTTCTCATCCAAGTAATGAAAATCACTAAAAACAAGGAATCACATTCCTTATGTAATGGTACATTTCATTTCTAAATGTAACCAAACATGTTTTATTTCATTTAAATGTAATATCTTATTCTATTTCAGCTTTCATTCAATTCATAACAAACGCCAAGTATTTTTAGAGTTTGAAACTCTAAATTGTGTGACTGAGATACACTGAGCCAAGAATATTGCTAGGTTCGTATACAATTTGAGAATCTGGTTTGGCATGGCTAATAAAAAGAATCTCAATTTAATAAAGAAAAAAAAACGATTAATTAGGAAACTGATAAATTATTGGCAAGATAATATATATCACATATAAATAAATGCGTTGTGTTACTCAAACCACCATAAATGTTAATCAGAATTCATCTTCAAGAAACATCACCTAGCTGTAATGTTCAACCATAACATTATATTCTACAACTGCATCACCAGATGTAAGATTAAAATCAAAAGTTTTGGCTGTAGCGACACCCCTAGCCATCCTAAAAACACCCGAACCACCAACAATCGGCATCTCGCGATACGTATGAAACACCGCGTTCCGTCCCAAAAGACTTAAAGTACTCCCATTGTAATCCGATCCAGTAAAAACCAAGTTCATGGTCATGAGCAAACCAGCCTCCTCTAAACATGCTGAACCATAGATGCCTTGTGCTCGTCCCACGACGGTAGAGTTGGGTTCGGGTCCAGTGGTTAGCAAGTCATCAGCCATCGCGATGAAACCAAACGCGGTTGGAGAGGAAGAGGTGATGTTAGATTGGGCGACTCTAAAGACGGTTGGGTTGGAGCCATTTACCAAGTCGTGTAGATAGAAGTGAAGGTGGGTGAGCTTTGGGGTCATGTTGGGTATGTTATTGAACCATTGTTCTATGGCTATTGGGTCTTGATCAAGGCTATGGACCAAAGGTGTGGCTAAAAGTACCATTGTGGTTAGTATTATGGCTATGCATGGGTTCACCATCTTGTTCTTTCTATACATTATGAATGCGTGTGTGTATATTTATTGGTGTTTATATTAATTATATATTATATATATATATATAAGCGTGTATGTATAAACTTAGAGGGGTAGGTATACTTTTCTTTTCGTTAGTTTAGCTAAAACACTTTAATTATTTAATAGTTTATATGAGAGGTGGGTTTGACGTTGTCTTCGTTTGTCTAACCAAAACACTAGAAAATATGACTAAGAAAATGTGAGCTTGAGACTTTGTTTTCTTTTGTTTTAGTTTTTATCTAATTGTTTAAAGAAAATCTGATTATGTTACTTCTTTGCTATGTTTTTAGGTTGTGAGGTTTTGGACAAACTTCAATTATACAATGTTTAACATATTGAATAAATATAACGTCTCTAAAAATATCATGTCTAACGTTTTCTTTATTTGTTTTACAAATGTGAAACTACTGATTTTGTTTCCACTTTATTTTCAAATACTTGTTTGATACTTTCAAGAAGATGTAAAATTTTGTATGTTCTCGAACACTAATTTGTGAGTGTACGCTAAATAAAGTAGAAACACGAGATATGTAGAAACATAAACTTGCCTGACATGTTGATACCAGATAGCTCTTTTATGATTTTTTGTGCTAAACTTGTGAAGATGTAGTTTCAATGTCACTTGTCTACTGGTTCAAAATACATGGATTTTTCTGTCAACATGCTTAGTTGAGGGGCTTTCTTGTATATATCCTTTTCTTTTGGACTTTTGGGAACTTAAATCCTTCAGTTTCGTGTTCTTGATCGATAAAATCTAATTGGATTCTTGACATGTCTTGACTCAGTTTTGTCCTTCAATTTGTGTTATTCATTGCTTAGTTTGACAATTTGTATTACTTGTGCCCTACAAATGAATAAACCTAGTTTAAGATAATTATGAGACGATAGATAATGGGTATTGGGTGGGTGTGGGTATGCCATTTTCTTTTTAATGTCGTATTGTTGTTAGCTTATAATTAAAAAGAAACATGGGCTGAAATTTAGTGTTTAATGTCGCCGGTATACGTTACTAGAGCCCATATAACCGGCTAATTGTGCTAAATATTCTAAGGGTCTTGAAAGGCCCAAATAATTTGACCGATTACAGTATCAAAATATCACAAAACATTCAAACAGTCCTTTTAGAATTGAACCCGTCGGACCAAACCATCGGGTAGTGAGACCGGATTTCATTTTTTAATTTTTGAACGGCAAAGACACTCTTTTAAATTTTACTATTAAAGTGCACCAATTTCTTCACAATGGGGGATTGAACACGACTTGAAAAGACAAAACCTTATCCAATTCTAAGGTACCAGATTTCATATATTTTGTTTTGTTTTCTCCCTATTAAATATCCTTTAAAGAAATGTTTACTCCTTCAAATGGTAGATACTTAATACTCCATATCCACATCAAAGATTATATGTATTATTTTACATTAGACATCTCACATTGTTTAAAACCTGTTCAACTATTAAATTGGTAAAAAGGCCGTGAACAAGAGAAATTTTTGTTTCATAAGAAATGTCCTCCTCTAATATTACCAACGCGTTTTGGCTTACAGTTAAGCGTGCTCAGGTGACAGTGGTACCAGGATGGATAACCTTCTAGGAAGTCATCACTCTGGCAACTAAAAACAAAGTTGTGAGCTCCTAACAGGCAAAACAAACAATATTAGTGATACGAGGGACCGAGTGTTACATCATCCGATTTCTACCTATAATTTAATGGCGAAACTTCAAAATAAACAGATGGCCGAATATTATAAATTAAAATTACAATTCTTACACATAAAATACCAATTTTTATTTTCACCAAATAAAACTATATATAAATAACGACAAATGAACAAGAATAACAACTCAGACGATAATCCTTGAGGTCTTTAAATTCATCAATTAGAAGGGTCTAACACAATACGTCAATACACAATATTTTATAATATTTTCAAAATTAGGCCAAATTAAACATTTGGAAGGCCAGACCCACTCAAAGCTCCTCCCCTGATCCGGTTAAACTGATTACAAGAACATTGACCTTCTTATCAAAACACATGAATTCTTTATTGGTAATAACAGACAAACAACATAGAATCGTTGATCACAACATATAACTACGATCTTTCACAACCATATTCATAATTTATGGATGAAAAACGGTAACATGCCATTCAAGAATGGCATCACCAGTTGTAATATTAAAGAAGATGGCTTTATTCAAAATGACCCCCTTTGCCATCCTGAACTTGCCTCTGCCGCCAACGACCGCCATCTCCTTCACCAACACCAACGGGTCTCTACACGCCACGCTTATAGAACTCCCGTTAAACTCACCACTCGTAAACTCTAAATCAGCATTAAACAACAGGGTCAAGTCTGACCCACGGCTAATTGAAGTGTACATTCCACGTGCATTGCCAATAACCTTTGACTTTGGGTCGGGTCCCTCAGTCAGCGGGTCATCAAACACATAAACAGCTCCGAATGGAACGGTGTTGCCTTCTTGGACCACCGTGTTGTTTGGTTTTGCTACAAGGACGGATGAAGGGTTGGAACCGGAAATGGTGTCGTGCAAGAAGAAATGGAGACGGGTTTCCTTTATGGTGGTCGGAATTTTGATTGTGCGGCTGCCGGAGGAATATTTACCGTTCACTACCGGCGAGGTGGCAGCTAAGAACATAAGCACACATGCAAAGATAAAGGAGTCCATTGTTTGGCACTTAAGAATAGTTTGTTGTTGTATATATATACACGTACGTATATATACGCATAAACATACATACATTATACATATATATACACAAAGGTGATCGGTAGTTGGCCTTTCAATGTTATAAAGTCTACGGGTATAAACTATGATTAGTTTGATTAATCAAATCGGGATTTTGATTTCTTTCATTCTCTACCTGTAGCTGTCACTCTTATATTTTTCATGAAATCTTAAAGTCATCTAATAATTTATTGTCACACCTAAAACATGAATTGACTATTTTAAAAGACATTTTCAAAAGTTGACTTTTGAAATAAACATTTATAATTAACTTGTTACATATTATTTGAGGTGATTTTATATATTAAATAACGATCAACATACTATCTTAGAACTTATGAACTTTAGTTGAAATGGATGATTTATAACCTCATTTGGTACCAATAATAGGTAGCCCATCAAGAGACCTAAATGTTGTGGTTGTGATTGTCATTTTTATCAATAGAGTTCATTGTCCGTAGCAATCGCATGATGATGTGTTCTTTTGGGCCACAAAGAAGTCTGATAAGATCTAGTACATATGATTATGCACCGGTAAATAAAACAAAACCGATGTTTGATAACTTCCGGTGCAACCAATAATCGATTGATCATTTGAAAAAAATGCAAGATGTGGTATCCTTCTTGCGTTTAGAATAAAACTAATAAATGGTGCAAATCAATATAACTAACCAACGAATGCTCTTGTCTCCCGATCTATCCTTGGCGTATCCATCGGTAGATATTAAGGCCCAACAAATCTAACCTCTTCTTTCAACTAATAAGAGCATTTGATAGGTAATAGAGCCTGATAAGTGTTGGGTATTTGGGTTTACTATGTTGCGATTGGGCTTTGTGATTGTCCAAACGTCCTTTTGCCTGACTATTCAGTCAGTTTTTTCCTATTTGGTGAGAGGGTTCGAGTGGTAAATCCTATTGGTGGGTGTTCTCTCCCATCTAGTTCAAGAGTTTAAGCGATGAGGCTCGGTGATGGAGCACTTTCTTGTATTGTGGGGGAATATAAGTATCAAGACCCCTCACAAGGGCTTTTAACTTCAAAGTGAGATTGTAAGTATGGAGGCCCATAAAAAAAAAGGCTCCTATTACAAGGAAAAATAAGTAGGCCCATAACAACTTGTTAAAGGAAAAATATGAGTAGGCCCATAACAAGATATAATTATTTCCTTACGAGTAATATAAGTGAAAGGACTAATAATAAAAACTTCTCTCCTTAGAGAGAATATAGAAGTAAGGATGTCATTATAAGGGGCTACTCCTCACTTTAGTGAGGTCTTTAAGTAAAAAAAAAAAAAAAAAAAAAAGTAAAAGCAGGGGTACCCCTGCCCCCG